>JAVSCE010013326.1:0-12085 GCA_032199065.1 Smutsia gigantea
ATCAATAATCACGATAAATGTAAATGGACTGAATGCACCAATCAAAAGATATAGAGTCACTGAGTGGATAAAAAAACAGGACTCATCTATATGCTGCCTACAACAGACTCACTTTACACCCAAAGACATACACAGACTAAAAGTGAAGGGATGGAAAAAGATATTTCATGCAACTAATAGGGAGAAAAAAGCGGGAGTTGCAGTACTTGTATCAGACAAAATAGACTTCAAAACAAACAAAGTCACAAGAGACAAAGAAGAACATTACATAATGATAAAGGGGTCAATCCACCAAGAAAATGTAACCATTATAAATATCTATGCGCCCAACACAGGAGCACCTAGATATGTGAAACAAATACTAACAGAATTAAAGGGGAAATAGAATGCAATGCATTCATTCTAGGAGACTTCAACACTCCACTCAGTCCACAGCACAGATCAACTAGACTGAAAATAAGTAAGGAGACAGAAGCACAGAACAACACATTAGAACAGAGGGACCTAACAGACATCTACAGAACTCTACACCCAAAAGCAGAAGAATAAACATTCTTCTCAAGTGCACATGGAACATTTTAAAGAATAGATCATATACTAGGCCACAAAAAGAGCCTCAGTAAATTCAAAAAGATTGAAATCATACCAACCAGTTTTTCAGACCACAAAGGTATGAAACTAGAAATAAATTATGCAAAGAAAATGAAAAATCCCACAAACACATGGAAGCTTCACAACATGCTCCTAAATAACCAGTGGATAAATAACCAAATAAAAACAGAGATCAAGCAATATATGGAGACAAATGACAATAATTCAACACCACAAAATCTGTGGGTCACAGCAAATGCTGTGCTAAGAGGAAAGTGTATTGCAATACAGGCCTACCTCAGGGAAGAGGAACAACCCCATATGAAAAGTCTAAACTCACAAGTAACAAAACCAGAAAAAGAAGAACAAATAAGGCCCAAAGTCAGTAGAAAGAGGGACATAATAAAGATTAGAGCAGAAATAAATTAAATCAAGAAGAATAAAACAATAGAAAGAATCAATGAAAGCAGGAACTGGTTCTTTGAGAAAATAAACAAAAAAGATAAACCCCTAGCCAGACTTATCAAGAAAAAAAGAGTCTACACACATAAACAGAATCAGAAATGAGAAAGGAAAATCACTACAGACACCACAGAAATACAAAGAATTATGAGAGAATACTATGAAAAAGTATATGCTAACAAACTGGATAACCTAGAAGAAATGACAGATTCTTAGAAAAATACAACCTTTCAAGGCTGACCCAGAAAGAAACAGAAAATATGAACAGACCAATTACCAGCAACAAAATTGAATGGGTATTCAAAAAACAACCTAACAAAATATCTGGACCAGATGGCTTTAACGCTGAATTTTATCAAGCATTTAGTGAAGACCTAATACCCATCCTCCTTAAAGTTTTCCAAGGAGTAGAAGAAGAGTGAATACTTCCAAACTCATTCTATGAGGCCATCATCACTCTAATAACAAAACCAGGCAAAGTACCACAAAAAAAGAAAATTACAGACAAGCATCCCTGATGAACATACATGCAAAAATACTCAACAAAATATTAACAAACTGAATTCAAAAATACATTAAAAAGGTCATCCATCATGATCAAGTAGGATTTATTCCAGGAATGCAAGATGGTACAAAATTTGAAAATCCATCAACATCATCCACCATATCAACAAAAAGAAGGACAAAAACCTCATGATCATCTCCATACATGCTGTGAAAGCATTTGACAAAATTCAACATCCATTCATGATAAAAACTCTCAACAAAATGCGTAGAGAGGGCAAGTTCCCCAACATAATAGAGGCCATATATGACAAACCCACAGGCAGCACTATACTTACTATTGAGAAGTGGAAAGCTTTTCCTTTAAGATTGTGAACAAGACAAGGATGCCCACTCTCCCCACTTCTATTCAACATAGTACTGGAGGTCCTAGCCACAGCAATCAGACAACATAAAGAACTAAAAGGATCCAGATTGGCAAGGAAGAAGTTAAACTGTCCCTGTTTGCAGATGACATGATATTGTACATAAAAACCCTAAAGAATCCACTCCAAAACTACTAGATCTAATATCTGAATTCAGCAAAGTTGCAGGATACAAAATTAATATGCAGAAATCTGTGACATTTCTATATACTAACAGTGAACTAACAGAAAGAGAAATCAGGAAAACAATTCCATTCACAATTGCATCCAAAAGAATAAAATACCTAGGAATAAACCTAACCAAGAAAGTGAAAGAACTGTACTCTGAAAACTACAAGAAAATCATGAGAGAAATTAAAGAAGATACCAATAAATGGAAACACATCCCATGCTCATGATAGGAAGAATTATTATTGTCAAAATGGCCATCCTGCCTAAGGCAATCTACAGATTTAATGCAATTCCTATCAAAATACCAACAGCATTCTTCAATGAACTAGAGCAAATCATTCTAAAATTCATATGGAACCACAAAAGACCCTGAATAGCCAAAGCAATCCTGAGAAGGAAGAATAAAGCTGGGGGGATTACACTTCTCAACTTCACACTCTACTACAAAGCCACAATAATCAAGACAATTTGGTACTGGCACAAGAACAGACCCATAGACCAAAGGAACAGACTAGAGAGCCATGATATAAACCCAACCATACATGGTCAATTAATATATGATAAAGGAGCCATGGACAAACAATGCGAAATGATAGCGTCTTCAACAATTTTTGTTGGCAAAACTGGACACCTACATTCAAGAGAATAAAACTGGATTATTGTTTAACCCCATACACAAAAGTAAACTCGAAATGGATCAAGGACCTGAATGTAAGTCATGAAACCATAAAACTCTTAGAAGACAACATAGGCAAAAATCTCCTGAATATAAGCATGAGCAACTTCTTCCTGAACACATCTTCTCAAGCCAGGGAAACAAAAGCAAAATGAACACATGGGACTACATCAAACTAAAAAGCTTTTGTATGGCAAAGGACACCATCAACAGAACAAAAAGGCATCCTACAGTATGGGAGAATATATTTGTGAATGACATATCCGACAAGCGGTTAACATCCAAAATGTAAAATGAAGTCACACTCCTCAACAACCAAAAAGCAAATAACCCGTTTAAAAAATGGGCAGAGGATATGAAGAGATAATTCTCCAAAGAAGAAATTCAGATGGCCAACAGACACATGAAAAGATGCTCCATATCACTAATCATCAGGGAAATGCAAATTAAAACCATAATGAGATATCATCTCACACTAGTAAGGATGGCCAGAATCCAAAAGACTAAGAATAACATATAGTGGTGAGGATGCGGCGAAAGAGAAACCCTCCTACACTGCTGGTGGAAATGTAAGCTAGTTCAACCATTGTGGAAAGCAATATGGAGGTTCCTCAAAAAACTAAAAATAGAAATACCATTTGACCCAGGAATCCCATTCCTTGGAATTTACCTGAAGAATACAACTTCTCAGATTCAAAAAGACATATGCACCCCTATGTTTATCGCAGCACTTTTTACAATAGCCAAGATATGGAAGCAACCTAAGTGTCCATCAGTAGATGAGTGGATAAAGAAGAGGTGGTACATATACACAATGGAATACTATTCAGCCAGAAGAAAGAAACAAATCCTCCCATTTGCAACAACATGGATGGAGCTGGAGGATATTATGCTCAGTGAAATAATCCAGGCAGAGAAAGACAAGTGCCAAATGATTTCCGTCATTTGTGGAGTATAACAATGAAGCAAAAGTGAAGGAACAAAATAGCAGCAGACTCAGAGACTCCAAGAAGGAACTAGTGGTTACCAAAGGGGAGGGGTTTGGGAAGGCAGGTGGGGACGGTGTGAGAAGGGGATTGAGGGGTGTTATGTTTAGTACACATGGTATGGGGGGCCACAGGGAAAACAGTGTAGCACAAAGAAGTCAAACAGTGAATCTGTGGCATCTTACTACACTGATGGACTGTGACTGCACTGGGGTATGGGTGTGGACTTGATAATATGGATAAAAGTAGTCACCACACTGTTTTTTAATGTGAAACCTTCATAACAGTGTATATCAGTAATACCTTAATAAAAAAAATTTTTTTAATGGATTAAGTACTTATATACAAGACCTGAAACCATAGAACCCCTAAAGGAAAACAGGCAATAAATTCTTAGACATTGGCCTTAGCAATTTTTTTTCCATATACATCTCCCCAGACAATAGAAACAAAAACAAAAATAAACAAGTGGAGCTACATCAAACTAAAAAGCTTCTGCCACAGCAAAGGAAACCAACAACAAAATGAAAAGACTACCTACTAAATCGGAAAATATATTCACAGATAATATACATAATAAGGGGCTAACATAAAAAAATAAGAACTCATATAACTCAATAACATAAAACTAAATAATTTAATTAACAAAATGAACAGAGTAAGTGAACAGACATTTTTCCAAAGACAACATACAGATGGCCAAGAGACACAGGAAGAGATGCTCAACATCACTAATCACCAAGGAAATGCAAATCAAAATCACAACAAGATATCATCTCACAGCATTCAGATGGTTAACATCAAAAAGACAAGAAATAAGAAGTGTTGGTGAGGGTATGGAGAAAAGCGAACTTTTGTACACTGTTGGTAGGAAGGTAAATTAGTGCAGGCACTCTGGAAAGCAGTGTGGAGTATCATCAAAAACTTAGAAATACCATAGGACCTAGCTCTGGGTATTTACCCAAAACAACAAAAACATTAATTTGAAAAGATAAATGCATTCCTATGTTTACTGCAGCATAATTTACCACAGCCAAGATATGGAAGTTACATAAGTGTCCATCAATAGATAAATGGATAAAGAAGACAGGGTACCATATATACATGTTATATTTCTCAGCAATAAAAACTAATGCAATATTGCCATTTGCAACAACATAGATGGTCCTAAAGGGTATTATGCTAAGTGAAATCAGTCAGACAGAGAAAGACAAATATATTATGATTTCACTTACATGTGGAATTTAAAAAACAAAACAATTGAACAAACAAACAAAAACCCAGAAACAGACTCATGAATACAGAGAACAAACTGGTGTTTGCCAGAGGGGAGCCGGGTGGGAAGATGGGCAAAATAGATGAAGGAGATCCAGAGGTACAAACTTCCATTTATAAAATAAATAAGTTGCAGGGATGAAAGGTATACCATAAGGAATAAAGTCAATAATACTGTAATAATGTTGTATGGTGACAGACGGTAACCACGTTTATTTTGATGAGCATTTTATAATGTATATAAATGTTGAATCACCTAAAACTGTTATATTATGTCAACTAGACTTCAATATAAATAAAGTGCACAGATCTTAAGAGAACAGATCGATGAGTTTTGACAATAGCTTACAGTACATGGGTGTAATCCATACAGCTATCAACATATTGAGAATGTTGATTTTAACCCAGACTCTGTGTCTTGTAAACAGATACAGCTAAAGAAATCTCCTATCCATTTCTGTTTCAGGGAACAGCTTACTGCAAAAAAAACCAACCTTCCCTATTTGACTTGATTAAGACTCAGGAATGCTCCCCTTGTTTACCTATATGACAAGGCCAAACACAGACTATCCAAATGTCCATTCTTTACCTCATACATGATTCGCTGAACTCTTTTGTCCACACCTATCAATCAGAACCAAATATATGTTAAGCAAAATCTGGTTAAGTTTTCTCCTTCCTTAAGCCCCTGAACTTTGACCCAACCTCAGCATGAAACAGTATACAGCCCCTCCTTAATGGCTTCTTCTGAAAATAGGCTGACTTCCAGGCAAATCATCTGATCTACTGTCCAATTACACCACTCTCTCTCATTCCACTTGCCCCACCTGGTTATTTATAGCCTGAGCCTTGTTTACTCCTACTGATAAAAGAAAAACCCTTTCTACTTAATCTCTGATATGACTGCACATCTTATGGGCTGAGGATTCTCCCTCTTTCAGTAGTTCCCTCCTCTTATTGCAATAAGCTCTTTCAAATAGTCTCTCCTTACCAAAGTCTACATTTGTTCTTGCTTGACAGGTTTTGGTGCCATGACTCCTGTGGAGACTGGGCCTCACCTACAGACTCCCACCATCTCTGCCCAAATAATGGCACCTTTTGAGTCCTTTGAACTCCTTTTTTATTTAGCAGTTCAACTAACCTTTGATGAGTTCTACTCTCAAATCAGTGTTCTGGATGTACTATATGTTGTAAGGTAGTTACTTTGATTCCTTACGGCAAAGAAACTTTTCTTAGCCCCTTCTATGTGGGCTCTTCTGGTTTTTCTTTCACACTCCAATTTGTGGAGCATGTAAGGGAAGTTCCTTGGCATGGCTGGGGAGTATTGAGTGGGGATTTTCTCTGACCATAGAGTTGTGCAAGAAAATTAATCAAAAGGACTATTTACCATCTCAGTTGAGATCTCATCTCTGATTTAATTTTCTAATCCCATGGGTGACTCTAACTCATGCAGTTGATCACCCTTCTCTCCTTTCACTGACTATAGGCTTCACCATTTTGACACTAATTCATTTAAGTACCTCTAAATATAGCATGATTTCACTAAGGTTAATTTGGAACTGCAATGACTCTCTGTGGTTCTTGGGATTCTCTTGGCGTTCTAAAAATTTATTCATTTCTGGGGATCCTTTGAATCCTGGGAACCCAAAACTCCCTCTAAACACTTTGTTCTTCATTGTATGAGGAAGCTGAATAATAACTTCCTCAGTCTAAGCTTAGTGGGCCATTTAGCAATATCAGCCTCTCTTAACTGAGGCTATTGGGTCCCCGAAGGAGAATCTGCCAACCTCAACTGTTGCTCTCTCACCCACTCCATACTCAAAGGTATTCGAACCTTCCTCAATTTCCTTTCCTTCTTCCTTATCTTCTCCAAACCTTTTCTTCTCCTTCATCTTCAGATCTCAACTCTCCTTGTATTTATCTGCCTTTCCCTGAACGTAACACTACTTTGTCAGCCCTCTCATTTCCTACAGTTATTCAAGACCTTGATCCTCCTTTCTTAGTGCTGGGTACCCAAGGACCAGAAGCTGCGGCATCTCAGTTGCTACCCCTCCAACAAGTCATGTTTAAGCCTTGTTGTCAAGCTGACTATGCTATTGTAAAGGATTTCCATTATCCAAAAAAGAGCAGGGATGAATTTTCTAAAAAACTTGAGTTAGCATATATATTTTCCAGGTATATTTTCTGGAAATATTTTCCAGAGCTTCCTGATCTGTGACAATTAGTCTAACTTCTCAGAGAACCTGAAGCTATCCCATATCATGGTATGGCCTTAAGGTCAGGTGTGTCAAAATTAACAAAGACTTGCAATTACACCAAAATATACACTACACCCTATCACAGAGATAAGGAAATTAAAGAAAAAAGTTCTAGATTCCATTCCCATCTAAAAGCAGCTAGTCAAAAATTTAGGATTGCAGACAGCAAGGAGACGGTTCAGTCTCCAGCTGTAGGCACTGCTTAGAAAACATCTGGAAGGATTATTCAGGTCTAATCCTAAATGACCAGATGACACTCACTTTAGTCACCAGTTTTGTTAATGAGCCCCATGCTGAACTGAGAGAACATACTAAAAAATATTGCATTAATTAGAAAAATGCCCTTCTTTCTGAGATCCATGCTTTACTAAAATACCACAAGCTAATAAAACTAAATCCACACTATTTACTTATGGCTTTCCAACTGAAACCACTTCAGGGTAATCATATGAAGGACTTCAAGCCATCCTCAGTTTCCCTCAATCTCCCATAGATCAGAACACCTGTAGATACTGTAAGAAAAAGGAATATTGGACTAAAGATTAACCGAAAAGAAAAAGAATCCCAGGCTCAATAGCTCCCCCAAAGGATCTGCTTCTGTCTGTCCCCAAACACCCTTAAACATTGGGCAAAATAATCATCCCAGCCAGTGGGCACCTAACCACCTTTCTGGTTGCCACCTATTCTACCCCGCACACTTGATAATTCCCCACCATGATCCCTCAGAGTATAAAAACCATCTTGGTGGTGGGATTAAATAATTTACCACATGATTTGCCCCTTTATAAACTTTCTATATCTCTTTGGACTCCCTGATACCCAACATAGATTTCTGTTAATTTCACAATTCTTTTTAATCTGTTAGGCAGATATTACTTTCTAATTGGAACATTAACATGTATGTTGTCCTGAAGGACTAACTCTTGAATCCTCTCTTACTCACCTTTGTCCTCTAACAGCACTGATATGTCACCCCACCTTCCTTGCTCGCCTCATACTTCCCCAATCTCTTGACAGTCCCTGCATTCAGAATATATTCATTTATATTCTTGAGTCCCTTTGGGACTGAGGATCAACAGACACAGGATATATTTGGAAAGCAGAGTCCTTGAAAATAGAAAAAGATACCACTATGTCCCTCTCTAAACCACCCCAGTATCCTTTAAAAAACATAAAGCAATCGAAAGTTACAGACCTATTATTTTAGTACTTCTTAACAAAGGACACCTGGTCCCTAGTCCAACTTATGCGACACCCCTATTCTCCCTATGAAAAAGCCTAACGAAAAAGGATATGAATTAGTTCAACACCTGTGGGCCATAAATAAAATAGCAAAGTTAGATTCTCTGTAGTCCCAAATTTAATAAGCTTCTTACATCTATACTCCCTGATATCATTACTTCACTCCTGCTGGCTTTGTTCCAGCTTCTTCAATATACTCCTCCAGTATGATTCCTATTTGCCTTAACCTTGGAAAAGCAAAAATGTGCTTGTACTGTTATGTCTCAGGGGTTTGAGGAAGCCTCTACTTATCTTTCCTCAGACATTAAATGCAAATTTAAAGGATTTGGTTTTCCAGTGTAATTCAACACTAATGTAGTGTGTAGATGACCTTATTCTTTGCTCCAGTAAAATTGATAGTTCATTGACAGACATCCAATACCTATAAAAAGCTCTGGCATGAAAGGGGCATAAGATTTTGAGAAACAAAAGAAAACATTGCAGTTCTCAATCTCATTATCTAGAACACAATATTTGCTCTGAGAGAAAAACTTTGTCCCCAGAATGTACCAATACCATTCTCATTTGACCTTTACTTAAAATGA
The DNA here is from genome assembly GCA_032199065.1 of Smutsia gigantea. NCBI lineage: Eukaryota > Metazoa > Chordata > Mammalia > Pholidota > Manidae > Smutsia > Smutsia gigantea. Next base: position 9,175 of record JAVSCE010013326.1, read on the forward strand.
ACAAACAACTTCTGGGCTTTCTGGGATGGACTGGCTATTGTAGGATGTTGATTCCTAATATCTCTGGTACAGTCTATTCTTTATATGAATACAGAAACAGTGCCTGAACCCATAGAGTGGGTCTCAATATCTAAACAGCATGTGAATCCTCAAACATCTCCCTTTCCTCTGCCTCCAACTTGGGGTTTCCAAATTCCTTGCCCTTTTCTCCATTTGTTTGTGAGAGAGAAGGACATGCTTTAGGCATCTCAGAAACATAAGGGGAATTAGAAGCACATCGGATACTTTAGCATCATTCTAGATCTGTGCTCAAATCAAAACTGAAGTGCTAGGACATACTTTAAATATTGATGTTACCCCATGTTGCTCAAAACTTTCTCTTTACTGAAAACATGCAACATTTTTCAACCTCTCCCCTTATCTCTTGTGAGATCCTTTTGCTTTCTGTTGTTAACACTACCTTCTCACATTTTCATCCAGTGTTAGAAAAATTTTAATTCCACTAACTTTCCCCTTCTGAATGAAGAGCAATTACATGACTACATTGCAGCCACCCAAACTTTAACCATACTCCATTTTGGTCTTGCTGAAATTCCTTTTGTAGATTCAGGTCTCATTCTCTCTGCTGATGGCTCGTACCTCTGCATATCAGAAGGTGTTTTCAGGTAGGATATGCCATTACAGATTTCTAAAACCCTGTAGAAAGAAGCCTCTACCCAACACAAAATTCAACTCAGGCAGCAAAATATGTGTCTCTTGCAAGAGCCTGCACTTAAGCTTAAGATAGGAGAGTTAATGTCTACAGAGAGAGTAGGCATGCTTTTGGAGTAGTACATACATTTGGTACATACGTAGAAAGCCAAGAGATTTATGACTGCAACTAGAACAATTAAAAATGGGAAACAGGTAATCGACCTTCTAAAGGCTTTATTATTACCACAGGGATGATTATACTCAACACCAATGCTCATATAGTAATAAAACACCTAAGGCAAGGGGAAACTCATTAGCTTACAATATGTAAGTTAGCAGTTTATAAATCTGTCCCAATCCCATTGCAATCAGACAAGATACTATTTATTCCACTTACTACCTGATGGTCTTATCAAAGAAATCAAAATCTCTTATTATAAGGCTTCAGAAGATGAAGAGGTCAATTGGAAACACTCAGATGAGATTCTGAGACACCCAGAAGACCACTTCACTATCCTCAATTCCTTGCTAGAAATTTATGCTACAAGATAACCCATCATGGGAAAAAAAATCAGCCCCTAATAGTGGTGGGTAAACGTCACTCCTTACCTGGAACAATGGTACTCTTTTGCCACATCTGCCAAAAAAATAATTTTAGCAGAGTCATAAGTGGAGGTCAAGGAAATGAGATACCTTTAATGGGACTCTTTCTCCACTGAATTATATATTTTATTCAACTCCATAAATTTCATGTCTCTGAATATTTTCTTACCATTATTTGCATGTTATCTCAATGGCTAGAAGCTTTCCCATGTAAAAGGGTCACTGTTACTACTGTTGCTACACTTCATAGAAAAACTTTTTCCCACCTAGGGAATTCCACTTGCCTTCTCAAATGAACAGGGAATTAATTTCACTGGTAAAGTCAACCTAGAAATCTAAGTTCCTCCTTTGTCCCCCAAATTAAATTGTCCTTACCATCCCCAGTCATCTGAAATGATTGAATGCACAGACTATTAAAACTAAAATTTGTAAAACTCTCAGAGGAACTCAGTCTTTCAAGGTCTGAGGTTTTGACTTTGGTTCTGATTACTCTCTGGTCCTCTCCTACTGGACCTCATTCCTATTCCCCTATGAAATAATTACTGGCCGGCCTGTAAGAATTCCATACTCAACATGGGCAATAGAAGAATTCAATCTAATTAACTCAGACATTCTAAAAAACTGTGAGACTTATTAACTATACTTAACATTTATCACTAACAAGTTAGGGTTGCTTTTCCTCAAGTCACCAAAACTGCTTCACAACCTAGAAATTGGAGACGTACCCTCTGGAAATGACATCACCAAAAAACTAACCTTGAAATCCTCTTGTAGGGCACCCATATCATCTTCCTTATCATTAACACTCCAACCAAACTTCAGGGGATCCAACCCTGCTTCCACATCTAACAATTAAAAAGATACAAGAGCTACCTGGGATGGAAATCTACTCCACCTGGAGATCTTAAACTATGGCTCTCCCATGAATCCCAGAAACAGAAGACTTCATGAAGTATACAGTTTTTCCAAGAACTGCAGATCCAACAGATAACATCTCAAGGTGGAGAGATTCTATCCAAGATGTCAGAACAAGACCTCTCAATATTTGTCTGTTTTCTATCCTCACCATTCTCATTTTCATTCTTTGCTGCATCTTTCTTCTCTATCACCCCCAAATTCATCCTTGGTATCCATTTAATCCTCCCTATTACAACCACAGCCTCCCATGATGAGTTTCTACCTGTATTATTTTCTCACTCTCCCCCTTACCAAAACTGTTCCTTTTCTGGTAATTTATCCATTCTTCCTAGGACCCCCAAAATTATGGCATTCTTTCACCCAACTTAGATTTCTAACCCATAACCTTAGCTTTGACTGTTGGTTGTACACTCCTTTCCCATTAGGCTTTTCCATCTTTCCATAAGTACTCCTTTGTGTACTTGGAAACAGTAGTATAGACAAGATCTTCTACCTTTATATTCTTCTTGAAATCACACTGTTTGTGATCACATTGTTTATTGTTCTTACGCAGTTTGCAATCACACTTGTAAACTACAAGAGGGCCCTGGTATTTTTTTAAGCTTTATTGAGGTATAACTGACAAATAGGAATTGCATATATTTAAGGTATACAACATGATGATTGGTAGTCTCTGCAATCAAGCTAATTAACATAT
>JAVSCE010013327.1:0-64882 GCA_032199065.1 Smutsia gigantea
CATCTGAATTTCTTCTTTGGAGAAGTGTCTGTTCAGCTTCTCTGCCCAATTTTTAATTGGCTTATTTGCTTTTTGTTTGTTGAGGTGCATGAGCTCTTTATATAATTTGGATGTCAACCCCTTATCGGATATGTCATTTATGAATCTGTTCTCCCATAATGTAGGATGTCTTTTTGTTCTACTGATGGTATCCTTTGCTGTACAGAAGCTTTTAGGTTTGATATAGTCCCATCAGTTCATTTTTGCTTTTGTTTCCCTTGCCCGGGGAGATATGTTCATGAAGAAGTTGCTCATGTTTATGTCCAAGAGATTTTTGCCTATATTTTTTCTAAGAGTTTTATGGTTTCATGACTTACATTCAGGTCTTTGATCCATTTTCAGTTTACTTTTGTGTATAGGGTTAGAGAGTAATCCAGTTTCATTCTCTTACATGTAGCTGTCCAGTTTTGCCAACACCAGCTGTTCAAGAGGCTGTCATTTCCCCATTGCATGTCCATGGCTCCTTTACTGTATATTAATTGACCATATATGCTTGGGTTTATATCTGGGCTCTCTATTCTGTTCCACTGGTCTATGGGTCTATTCTTGTGCCAGTACCAAATTGTCTTGAGTACTGTGGCTTTGTAGTAGAGCTTGAAGTCAGGGAACGTAATTCCCCCTGCTTTATTCTTCCTTCTCAGGATTGCTTTGGCTATTCGCGGTCTTTTGTCGTTCCATATGAATTTTAGAACTATTTGCTCTAGTTCATTGAAGAATGCTGTTGGTATTTTGATAGGGATTGCATTGAATCTGTAGATTGCTTTAGTTAGGATGGCCATTTTGACAGTTCTTCCTAGCCAAGAGCATGGGATGAATTTCCATTTATTAGTGTCCTCTTTAATTTCTCTTAAGAGTGTCTTGTAGTTTTCAGGGTATAGGTCTTTCACTTCCTTGGTTAGGTTTATTCCGAGGTATTTTATTCTTTTGGATGCGATTGTGAATGGAATTTTTTTTCTGATTTCTCTTTCTGCTAGTTCATCGTTAGTGTATAGGAATGCAACAGATTTCTGTGTATTAATTTTGTATTCCGAAACTTTGCTGAATTCAGATATTAGATCTAATAGTTTTGGAGCAGATTCTTTAGGGTTTTTTTTTTTTTGTACAATATCATGTCATTTGCAAACTAGGACAGTTTTGAGTTCTTCCTTGCTGATCTGGATGCCTTTTATTTCTTTGTGTTGTCTGATTGCTGTGGATAGAACCTCCAGTACTATGTTGAATAAAAGTGGAGAGAGTGGGCATCCTTGTCTTGTTCCCAATCTTAAAGGAAAAGCTTTCAGCTTCTTGCTGTTAAGTATAATGTTGGCTGTGGGTTTGTCATATATGGCCTTTATGATGTTGAGGTACTTGCCCTCTATACCCATTTTGTTGAGAGTTTCTATCATGAATGGATGTTGAATTTTGTCAAATGTTTTTTCAGCATCTATGGAGATGATCATGTGGTTTTTGTCCTTCTTTTTGTTGATGTAGTGGATGATGTTGATGGATTTTTGAATGTTGTACCATCCTTGCATCCCTGGGATGAATCCCACTTGATCATGATGGATGATCTTTTTGATGTATTTTTGAATTTGGTTTGCTAATATTTTGTTGAATATTTTTGCATCTATGTTCATCAGGGATATTGGTCTGTAATTTTCTTTTTTGTGGTGTCTTTGCCTGGTTTTGATATTAGAGTGATGTTGGCCTTGTAAAATGAGTTTGGGAGTATTCCCTCCTCTTCTACTTTTTGGAAAACTTTAAGGAGGATGGGTTTTAGGTCTTCATTAACTGCTTGATAAAATTCAGCAGTGAAACCGTCTGGTCCAGGAGGTTTGTTCTTAGGTAGTTTTTTGATTACCAATTCAATTTCTTTGCTGGTAATTGGTCTATTTAGATTTTCTGTTTCTTCCTGGGTCAGCCATGGAAGGTTGTATTTTTCTAGAAAGTTGTCAATTTCTTCTAGGTTATCCAGTTTTTTAACATATAATTTTTCATAGTATTCTCTCATAATTCTTTGTATTTCTGTGGTATCTGTAGTGATTTTTCCTTTCTCATTTCTGATTCTGTTTATATGTGTTGACTCTCTTTTTTTCTTGATAAGTCTGGCCAGGGGTTTATCTATTTTGTTTATTTTCTCAAAGAACCAGCTCCTGCTTTCATTGAATCTACTGTTTTATTCTTCTCAATTTTATTTATTTCTGCTTTAATTTTTTTTATTTCCCTCCTTCTACTGACTTTGGGCCTCATTTGTTCTTCCTTTTCTATTTTCATTAATTGTGAGTTCAGACTGTTCATTTGGGATTGCTTTTCTTTCCTGAGGTAGGCCTGTATTGCAATATATTTCTCAGCACAGCCTTCGCTGCGTCCCACAGATTTTGTGGTATTGAATTATTGTTGTCATTTGTTTCCATATATTGCTTGATCTCTGTTTTTATTTGGTCATTGATCCATTGATTATTTAGGAGCATGTTATTAAGCCTCCATGTGTTTGTGGGCTTTTTCATTTTCGTTGTGTAATTTATTTTTAGTTTCATACCTTTGTGATCTGAGAAGCTGGTTGGTACAATTTAAACCTTTTTGAATTTATTGAGGTTCTTTTTTTGGCCTAATATATGATCTATTCTTGAAAATGTTCCACATGCACTTGAGAAGAATGTGTATCCTGTTGCTTTTGGATAGAGTGTTCTGTAGATGTCCGTTAGGTCCATCTGTTCTAATATGTTTTTCAGTGCCTCTGTCTCTTTACTTATTTTCTGTCTGGTTGATCTGTCCTTTGGAGTGAATGGTGTGTTGATGTCTCCTAAAGTGAATGCATTGCATTCTATTTCCCCCTTTAATTGTGTTAGTATTTGTTTCACATACAGAGGTGATCCTGTGTTGGGTGCACAGATATTTATAATAGTTATATATTCTTGTTGGACTGACCCTTTTAACATTATGTAATGTCCTTCTTTGTCTCTTGTGACTTTCTTTGTTTTGAGTCTATTTTGTCTGACAGAAGTACTGCAACTCCTGCTTTTTTCTCTCTATTAGTTGCATGAAATATCTTTTTCCATCCCTTTACTTTCAGTCTGTGCATGTCTTTGGGTTTGAAGTGAGTCTCTTGTAGGCAGCATATAGATGGGTCTTGTTTTTTTTATCCATTCAGTGACTCTACGTCTTTTGATTGGTGCATTCAGACTATTTACATTTAGGGTGATTATTGATAGGTATGTACTTATTGCCATTAATCCCTCCTCAAATTTAAGTGATAACCTTGCTGCGTAGAGTATTCTTGGTTTGAGGCCCTTCTGCTTCATTGAATTAAATATATCATGCCACTCCCTTCTGGCCTGTAAGGTTTCTGTTGAGAAATCTGATGATAGCCTGATGGGTTTTCCTTTGTATGTGATCTTTTTTCTCTCTCTAGCTGCTTTTAAAAGTCTGTCTTTATCCTTGATCTTTGCCATTTTAATTATTGTATGTCTTGATGTTGTCTTCCTTGGGTCCCTTGTGTTGGGGGATCTGTGTGTCTCCATGACCTAAGAGACTATCTCTTTCCCCAGATTGGGGAAGTTTTCAGCAATTACCTCCTCAATGATACTTTCTATCCCTTTTTCTCTCTTCTTCTTCTTCTGGTACTGCTATAATGTGAATATTGTTCCGTCAGGATAGGTCACACAGTTCTCTCAATATTCTTTCATTCTCAGAGATCCTTTTTTCTTTCTGTGCCTCAGCTTCTTTGTATTCCTCTTCTCTAATTTCTATTCCATTTACCGTCTCTTCTACTACATCTAATCTGCTTTTAAATCCCTCCATTGTATGTTTCATTTCAGATATGTATTTGTTAATGATTGAATCTCCATCTTAAATTTTTCCTGAGGTCTTGAATATTTTTCTGTACCTCCATAAACATGTTTATAATTTTTATTTTGAACTCTCTTTCAGGAAGATTGGTAAGTTCAGTTTCATTTGGCTCTCTTTCTGGGGTTTCTGAGATTTTGGTCTGACCCATGTTCCTTTTTTTTTGGGTCATTAATCTACAATTGCATGTGCAACATCATCGTTACTAGACTCCCCATATTATCAAGTCCCCCCCATATACCCCATTAGTCACTGTCAATCAGTGTACTGAGATGCTATAGAATCACTACTTGTCTTCTCTGAGTTGTACTGCCCTCCCCGTGCCCCCCCACATTATGTCTGCTAATTTTAATGGTCCTTTTTCCCCCTTGTCCCTCTGTTCCCACCCATCCTCCCCAGTCCCTCTTCCTTTGGTGTCTGTTAGTACATTCTTGGGTTCTGTGTCTGCTGCTATTTTTGAACCATGTTCTTTTGACGTTTCATATTCCTGTGTGGTGCCCTCTAGTGTGCAGAGACTCCAGTCTCTGGAGCTGCTCAGCCCCTAGAGTGAGGTTGGGGGTTGTAGGGGAGCGGAGCTGTTGCCTGGGGCGAGGAAAGATCTGTTTCCTGGTTCCCTTCTGCGATGCCTGTCTCCAGTGTCAGAGACAGTGGGCCAAGGGTAAACTTCTGTGCTTTGCGTCTCTAGCTGTTGTAGGCGGGGTCTCCCTCTGGCTGGCCTGACACCTGCATAGTGACTGCGGGTTTGCAGGCAGGTACCTGCAGGCCAGTAGGATGCTCTGCAGGCTGTGTGTCACAGTGGGGGGCCTCAGAGCTGAATAGGCAGTCAGGGGGATGGAGCACCTGAAGCTCCTCAAAGTTCCCAACCAGCTGGGCAGAGCTCGCCCAGACAACCTTGTCCAGCTTTCCCTTCTCCCGCACAGCAAGCTCTGTGCAAACCCCGCCCCTTCAGCAGCCCTCTCGCTGCTAGGAAACGTCTCAAACTCCCTGCCTTTCCTCTGACACAGAGTGGCCGGGTGTGGATCCCCTCCTCCACAAATGGTCGGAATGTCAATTTCTCAAGCACTCCGCCTGTCCGAGCTCCCCAACTTCCAGAGCACCACACACTATAGGATTCTGCTGACAAATCAGATGTCCAGGGCTCGGTGTTCAGCAGTCCCAGGATTCCACCCCCTCCCCAACTCCGTTTCTCTTCCTCCCGCTGGTGAGCTGGGGTGGGGGAAGGTCTTAGGTCCCACCTGATTAAGGCCTTCATAGGTTACCCTGTTTCTTGAGGTCTGCTCTGTTCGTGAGGTCTGTATGCAGTCTGGTTCAGCCTTCTCTGTTGTTGCTGTCTGAAGGTTAGTTGTATTTATTAACTATATTTTTGTACTGTTTGTGGTTTGGGGAGGAGCTCTCTATCTCACCTCTCATGGTGCCATCTTGAATCCTCAATATGTATATATTTTTTAAAGTAGAGTGACATGCTCAGATCTCTCAGGCTCATACAGGTAGTTTAGAATGAAGGATAAACTAGAAAAAGAAGAGATTAGAAGCAGAGAGACCAACTTGAAGGTGAATGCAATGCTCCAGGTTAGAAATGCTGATAGCCAGCATTAGAGCAGTAGAAAGATGGAGATGGGAATGGCTGAGAGAGACATTTCAGGATAGAATCAATAGGCCTTAATGAATAATTGAATCTGGGGGTGTAGGTGAGAGTGAAGCATCAATCCAAGGTTCTGAGATTGAGAAGCTGTATGGCCGGCAATTCCATTAACCAGAAAAGGGAATTCAAGAAGAGGCAGAGGCCCAGTGGGCATCAGTTTGGGTGTTCTCTGTTTGAGTGGTGATGTGCCATAAGCATTCCACATATGGAGCCCAGAACTAGAGACACACATTTGAAAGTTATCAGAGAATAGCTCAAATTTCAAGTGTGGTTTTTTTAATCAAAGCTATTACCCCATGTACATTAGTGTTTTGTGATTGTGTTTCTACTGCTTGTATGACTGCAAGTCTGTGTATCATCAAATGAGTAAATGTGTGTATCTGTGCTGACCATGTAAAATGAGGATAACTAGCTATCACACAGGGTCATTGCAAGGATTAAATGCATTTACCTGGAATCTGGGAGAGGGCAGTTGTTTTTATCCGTACTAGATGGAGTGGCATGTGTGAGTCTGTAGACTCCATGCATTAGCCTGCAGCACGTGTGGGAGACTCACTCACCTCAGCAGCTTCTCTCCCCACTTACAGCGGCATCTGTTGAGGATTCCTGTGGGCAATGGGAGCAGGGATTGCTCTTGTTACAAGGCAGGGGCCGGGAAAGGACTGTGTGGATGTGTCTAAGCTGAGATATCTGGGTCAGAGGTTTGGATGTTGGGCAGGCTGGCCTGGAGGCGTTCCCCAGATAAAGGACCCAAAGGCGTGTGCCTGGCCACCAGTCTGAGCCTAGATTACCTTAAATTGGCTCAGGGGAGTGGATGGGCACTCATAGGAACACTCAGCTAGAAAATTACCCAGCACAGGCATAGTTAGACTCACACAAAGAACCCAACATGTACACGTAAATATTAGACACAACCCACAGAGATATGCATGGTGAAACTATGTGGATAGTTGAGGCAATGTCCCCAATATAGTCTAAAGCCGGAGACAACTGATAAAGACTCTATGTAAATCAAACATGGGCATTTATGCAATTACTTAACTCTCCTCTATACACAGGGCCTCCAAAAGTCCCTAGACAGGTATACAAGTAGTAGAAACATTCACATAAACCCAAGGAACAAACATGGAATTGGCAAAGTAAGAGATGATATGCAAATGACACTGGACTACTGCAGGGTGGGGGGAGATGTTTAGGCTCAGGGAGGGTACAAAGAGGCTAAGAAAGCTGGATTGGAGTAGAAGGGACATCTGGCAATGGGAGTGAAGTGGGAAGAGAAGAGCTGGGACACATCTTTGGAGGCAGCTGCTTTTCTGGCAGGCTTTTGCAAGCATGGGGTGAGGAATGGGGCACACCTACCAAAGAGGCTGAGCCCTTCCTTCAGTCCACTGGCCACTTTGTATACCGAGGGGTGGGACTCACTCTTAAATATCTGCAGAACACTGACAGGGAGAAATGGAGGAGTTTGAGGTAACTTGTATTTTTTTGAGAATTGAGAAAATGGAATGGGGATTAGAAACATCCTCCTGAGATCAAGTATTAATGTAAGGCTTGTTCCTCACTTCTTTCTGCCTCAGTTCCTCCCTTTAGAAAAGGAGCCCCAAACCTTTGTGCTTTTCTTCCTCTCTCCCCCTCCCCCTCCCCCTCTTCTTTCCTTCAGGGAAAGAGATCTTAATAGCCCCAAGATTAAAGAAACTCGAGCCTCATTAGGATTATTAGAGCATTAAGCTTAATCCCTTTCCCTCCCTTGAGACAACAGCCTGCCTCCATCTCCTTACCTGTAAGTATCTTGATCTATGCTCACCAGATGGGTCCTGAGGACAAAATATAAGCAGAAGAGAAGGTGGCTGGGGTATGAGAGGTCTGAGTGCATTCCTAAATTCCATTCCCCTTGCCCTTCTCCTGAATAATGTCTCAGTCTTCTCCCCAGAGGTCCATATCCCCTCAGGTTCCTCTGGGTGTCTAGAGCACTTTACTTGATGGGTTACTGCTCATCCATCACCACTCCCACTCTCACGTCCCACCCCAGTTCTGCCTTACTTTGGTTGGAGTTAGGGTAAATCACCTACAACACAAATTTCTTAAAGCCCAGGATGGGGATGCTGACATTATGGTCTTCCAGTTCAATCCCGATTCTTCTTCGACCCAGAAACTTGAGCAGCCCTCCAAGTGCTCGGACCTGGAGAGGATCAGTAGTGGAACTGGGGTAAATCCCAGTGTCCTGGAGGCTGAGTAACACCAAAGAAAATTCTTATTTTCCAGGGCTGGGCTAGTACCTCCCAGGACTCAACCCAAGGACTGGGGTGCTCTGGCTTTTCTCCAACCTGCTGCCTCCCGGCCCTCATCTCCCAGGTACCATCTCACCGTGAGAAGGCAGTCGAAGGGAATAATGGAGGAGAGGAAGAGGATTTTCTCAGTGGCAGTCATGGAGTCCGGGATGAAGGAATAGTTCCCAGAAAGAAGACGCTGTTTGCTTATCTCCAGACCTATTTTGGAAGAAGAATGGGATGGAAAGGTCTTGTAGCACAAAATTTCACTCCATTTTAAGAATGAAATAATAGAAGCAAGAGAGAGGATATGACTTGCCAAGCTCCCACAGATAATGGAAAGCCAAAATAAGAACCAAATTTTCAGACTCTTACTCTTTCTTTATTCTACATATAACATAAAGATATTTGGCTGAGAGCACAATCTGAGAAAGATAAATGGCTTACGAAAGTAAGCTATCTGTAGGGAATTGGGGATTTCTGGTTAAAAAGACCATATTAACAGATGAGCTAATAACACTAATGCCCTAATATCTAATTAGGACAGAGCATTCCCTATCCTTTTTGCAAACTTGGGAAGGTTACAGAAGTACTTAAAGACTATCGGAGACACTGAGTCAGTGTCAAATGGCTTTGGCTTAAAGGGGAAAACTCTATCAATCAAAGCTGCCCCAAAAATGTCACCTTCTCAAGGAAGGCCCTCATCCCTAGACATGCCTAAGAGGAGGTTTCACAATAGGCTACAGGTTATTAAAGGGTAGGGAGCAGGCAAGATCTTGAGGAGACTGGTCATGGGGTTTGGAGAACACAAAAATTTAGGATGAGATAAGGCTGAGGGGAGACAGCTGATGATGTGGGTGGAGTTAGGAGAAAGGGTTGAGAAACTGGGCTGGGGGATTAGGCAAAGCAAAAGGAAGTACCAAAATCCACACTTGGCAAAAATATGATTTCAGGTCTCTTAGGCTCTCTGTGCTCCTGGGAGTCTGTGGGAAGGCAAAGAAAGGGCCATCAGTCTGTACACCTCGGTCCTGCCTCCGTCCCCTTTCCTCTCACCAAACTCTGGCCTCCTGCTAAAACTCCCTCCAAGACCTGGGACATGAGTCTCCTGGGACATTTCACACTTTATTCCTTCCCCATTTTCCCTTTGTCCCTTAGCCAGTCCTTACCAAGCTTCCCCAGAAACTGAGTCATGCTCTCATCGTGTTTGGCACTGGTAACAACAGACCGGGGATTGAGTTCATCCAGAACTTGGAAGCAGAATGGAGATGAAATGAGTTAAGGGATCTTTATCCTTTGGCTAAGAGGGAACCCATAGTTCTCCCTTTGGGCTCCCCCCCCCACCCCCCAAAAAACCTATTTCGTCCTCCAAGAGTAGGGAGAGCTCTGCACACTGAGAGCACAGGTAGGAGTCAGGCATGAGACTGAGGAAAGAGTAGGAGGATGGGAGAGGCGAGGAGAGCCCTGGAGGCTGTTACTGAACTGTAAACCTCTCAAGGATAGACAGGACTGATTTGCCCAGGGCTCTGTCTCCAGCACCTGATACACTGCAAACATCTAATAAATATCTGTTGAATAATGAAATGAATTCCAAAAAACAACAGAGGGAGCCTCTGGGAATAAATTAAAATAGACTGAGTCAGGTGAAGACACAGAGTAAACTATACTTCCGGTCTCAGAGCAGAGGAATTCATGGTTCTGCCCGCACCTCTCTGGAGAAGCTTGAGGCTCTCGTGGTCTGGGGCATCCGGCATAAAGTGGACGGTGGAGTCGCTAGTGTCATAGTAGGCAATGCCCAAGTATCCTGAATTCCACAGCACGCACAGATGGATCTGTCCCAAGAGGAAGGAAGGAAACCGGTATCTGAGCCACTCGTAAGTGCAGGGCTGGGCCATGCCTTATTTTAGTCATTTTATCAAATCTCTGAGATGGGCATCCTCATTCCCATTCGGTAAATGTGAAACACGCTGGGCTGAGGTGACTTGCTCAGCTTTTCCCAGCCCCTTTTTATTCTAACATCCTGATGTTCCGATCAACCCCCTGCTCTTCCAATTCAAACTCCTGACGTCGCCGCCCGCCAGACCTCCGCCGGCTCCTCCTCGTCCTCCTCCACCGCCGCCTCCTCAGGTCCCCGCACCGGGGCCGGGCTGGGAAAGCTGGCCATGGCCTCTCCAAGGCCTGCGGCCGGTGGCGCCCTGCCGGGGGTCGCTCCTAAGGAGGCCATAGCCTGGGAGACCCTGCGGATGTAGAACATGAAGACGATTCAGGAGCGAGAGTTCACCCGCAGGGGCCGGCGTAGGGTGGCGCGAAAACCCACCGCGAACTTCGGTGAGAGGGCCGAGGCCGTAGGGCCGCGGAGAGCGGGAGTAACATTTTGCTTTCGACTTTTGTGGGGCATTTTTGATGGACGACTTCTCGGGTAATTTATTAAAGTACAGACTGGAAACCCCCACTCGCCCACCCTCATTTTTGTCACGCGGAAATTGTACTTTAGCTGGAGCGGGTGTGAAGGGCCTGTGAGGAGAGTTGGACGCGTCTCCTCTCCGCTCCTGTCAGCCACGCCCCCACGCCCGCAGCCCACGCCCTTGTCTTCCTCACCCCAGTAGCGGACAACTGCCGGTATTTTTCCGCCTTTTCAGTCACTTGGGTCGCGACGTGAGCAACACCGCGTCACTAACAGCTAAAAGCCTTGCAGGAGGGGCGCTATTGCTCCGGGGCGGGGCGCATGCGCTCCCGCTCTCTTAGCCGTTATTGGTCGGAGAGACCCAGATCTAGCTTAGAGGCCCAACCGAGTGAGAGGGGGCAGGGGACAGCCGGCAGAGAGAAGACTGGGCCCTGAATGGTCTATTCACATATGGGGCGGTGCCAGAACGTTCAAACTTCCCGCCCTCTGCTGTTGCTGGGCACCCGGGCCTCCGGCCCTTAAGCTTTCTGGGCTTTGATTGACACGGGTGGAGCCTGTGAGAAGATCTGAAATGGAGCTGGGGCCCGGGCCCCTAGAACAGGCCGCGGGCGATCTGGGCAAGAGGCCTACCTTAAAGGGCCAGAGACGCTTTCTTTTTTTTTTCTGGAGAGTGGAGATAAGCAACATTAATTCAACTTGTGCCAACAACTCCAAGTTAATATTTGTTCCTTCTGAGTTAATATTTAATAAGGAGCTTAGAACAGTGCCTGGCAAACATGGTAAGAGCTACATGAGTGTTTTAAAGAGATAAGCAGAAACAAGAAACAAGATTCCTATCTCAGCCCTCCTTTGCCTGTTTTCTGGGTGCAGGGTATGACCACCCTCACAAGAGCACTATTAGACCTAATATATAATTTTGGTCCCCCAAGAGGAAGTGGAAGCATTCGAATTATGCCAAATTCTGGCAGAGAGAAGCAGACCTGAGAAGAACATCTCTATTGGGACATGCCCTTAACCCTCTGTGCACACACGCTTATCCTTAAGGACAGAGGGGTGTCATCCATTCATTCAGCAACTATTTAATGCCTATTCTGGCCCAGGTGGTGGACGCAAAGTAATGAACTTAAGTCCAGGCTCCATGCAGCTTACTTTTTTGAATGTGCGTGTGAGGGGAGGAGAAGCAAGGAGGTTGTGGGGAAGACAAAAATAACATATCCCTTAAAATACATCTTCCTCCACAGCTTTGTTCTGGGTGCCTTGGATGGCAGATCCATCCAAGATGTTAGGAAAAATGGTAGGATAACCTGGCTCTGCTAAACAATAATTGGAAAATCCTCTCTAGCAAGAAAGGTGAGGGTGAGAGTTAAGGTCTAGGTTAATGGTTACCCCTAGCAAATTGTTGAGCAATGGAGCTATGGAAACCTGGAGGAAGCCTGGCAGGAGCTCTGACTGTCGGAGAGGGACACACCTTCCAATCTGGGGTGGGAAGAGATTAGAGACTGGTTTATCAAGCCTAGGAAGAGGAGGGAGTGGAAAGAGAAATCTTCCTTCCCTGGGAAGGAAAGAGGAGATACTGAGATAGGAGAAAAGCAAGGGCAAGGAGATGAGATGGGAAGAGAGCTTCTCTGATGCAGGATTTGGGAGTGCATCTGGTTGCAAATCCAGGGGGGCTCTGTCTACCAGGAGAGGGCAAATTAAGGCAGAATACCTTGTGGGTAGCCATGTTAGCCAGCCAAAGTCAATATTGATGATCAAGGCAGCTCTTAACTGTAAAGCTGTCATAGAGGAAAGAGAGGCAGGGGAGAAGCTGCCAGGGCTGTTTGAGCTCAAGGCTAGCCCCATTTGTCTGAGGCTTCTCCCAGAAGGGAGATCTTTGGCAGGGCAGATTCTCTGGTGGACATTGACCAGCTGGAGCAGAAGAGGACTCAGGGAAGTAGGGCTACTTTGACCTCCTTTCCTCAATTGAAGGGTCCCATGTGTAGATTTTGAGGATCACTCATTGAGGAGATCACCCCCAACACACATACCCATAGAATCATTCTAAATCCATATATAATGCTATAATTCAAGGAAGAAAACCCCCTCTCTGGAGAGGTGAGAGATAGGCCTGGCCGGAGCTCTAAGGAGCTCCCAGGGAGGAGAAAACCCACAGAAGAAGAAGCACAAGAGGAAGCCACCAACTGCTGGTTTCCAGCAGCTCTTCGCTTACTCCACCCCACTCCTCCCCCAAGTCTCTCCCTGTCTTTAAGTTTCAAGTTCTATTTTTCTATGTCCCTTCACTCTACCACGTTTTTCTGTAACTGTAGATCTCTTGTTAGATAGAGGGTGGTGTGGAAGAAACAGAAGGGAATGTTGGATTTGAGATACAGAGGTAGAGGCTAGAATATGTCCAGTTTGGAGGACATATTCTTGGGCTATTTTTCAGCAGATCATAAAGAGTGTGATAGAACTTCCAAAATCAAACTACTCTTCCTCCTTTCTTCCTACCTATTTGTGTCCCAAAGGACTTCACTTAACAATGTCCTCATCTTTGCTTCCCCTCAAATCACCAGGATAAGACCAGCTACCACCACCCTCTAGGCTCAGTGCAACTCTATCCTGGGGCCACAAAAACCCCACCCTTTCCCACCATCTCCAAGGCAACTGTCAGTGAGAAAAGGACAAGGGGCACAGGAAGGGGCCCCAACTGGGGCAGAAGTGTAGGCATTAAAGCTGACCAGGCTACTGAGCAGGAGTGGACCTCCCCCTTGGCTCTGCTTCCTGTTTCTTCCAGCACAAGGCCTGGTTGTCTCCCTTCCCATCTGCTGCCCTACTTTTCACCACTCATGTTCGTTCCCCAATCTCAGCTTCCACTTCCAAGCCCCTCTCCTGGACCACAGACCTAGCAACCAGAAGTTGAATCAGAGTCCAAAAGGAATGGGGAAAAAGAAATAAACGACCACCCTTCTGTTCTAAAATTCCTTCTCCAGACCTTCATGGGCTTGCCAAAGCTATTGGTGCCAAGTTTCTCTTGTTAGGCAGAGTGGGAGTGTCCTCTAATTAATGCAGCAGGGAAACTGAGGTAGGAAAAGACTCTAAGGTTTAGGAGAGTGGCGGAGAAACAAGAAGGTTCCCAGGATTTCCTCCCCTTGACACTCCCATCCCCGATCCTCTAGGAGACCAGAGGATATCCCCTTCGGACCCACTCCTAGATTGTCGAGTCCCGCCCCGCTGCTGTCCCCTCCCCAGGTTCAGGGCGGGGCCGGTCTGTGAGTCAGCCGCTCCCTAATCTATCCCGAGTGGGGGTAGAGCTGGGGCAGGGAGGTGTAGGCTACCCCGGGCTGGTGGGGAGGTCGTGTCAGGAGTGAGCAGGTCTGATTGGGTTTGCGTTGAGCTGAAGAGACAGAACTAGGTCTGGGGGAGAGAATCCCAGGCTGTGAGACCCGCCTTCCCCGGCCCCTCCCAGCTCCCCCAGCACCCGCCGCTTCCTGGTCCCCGTCGCAACCATGGCTGAAGAACAACCGCAGGTCGAATTGTTCGTGAAGGTAAGAACACCTGCTTCCTCCTAGGCCACCGTCCGAATTCCTGGAAGGCAACTCTCACCTTTCCCCAGCTCCAGCCTTAACTCCCCAATCCCTTCCCTTCTAGACGCTACCCCCCTCCTCCCTGTGCAGTTTTTAGTGTGGGCGCTGGGTGGGGAGGGAGGGAAAAGAGGCAGCTGGTTCTTGAGGGGAAGACAATTGACCTGTGTGGTGTAATGAGAATGCTAGGCTCAACCCTGAAAAGTTTGTAAAACTGCAAGTTTCTAGCAGCCTAAGGACTGGAAGGTAGAGAAAAGGGAGGGTTCCCTGGAAGTGAGAAGATTGACTTGGGGGAAAGTTTAGGGGGACAAGCTGATGTTAAGACAGGGAGAGAGGGGGCAGCGGGAACCCAGTTGGGTTTGGAAGGAGCATAGGGAAACATTAGGACCTGTGGCCCTACTAAGACGATCTTAGGTGAGCGGTGTTGGGGAGAGCTCGCGTGTGCTCATGGTGTGTGTGTGTGTGTGGTGGGGGAGGTTTCAAAGAAGAGGGGGTTGGGTGGGAGGCCTGGGAGTGGGAGGAGGTCAGTCGGGGAGAATTGGTGGGGTGGAAGGCAATGGGACAGTGGGAGTGGAGTTCAAGTAGCAGAGTTGGAGAGATGATGGGTTGAGAACCCAAGTCCTGGGAATTTGGGGAAGCAAGAGAAAGGGAGGTGACCGCATGAGAGTTTAGCTGTGGCTACTGAGAGGTAAGAGGCGAGAGTGATGAGAAAGGGAGGAGAACTGAGTTAGGAGGTTTAGGGCTTGAGGAGTGTGGAAACAGGAGAAAGAAAATCACCCCAACTCTTTCCTCTCTCTGTGGGTGTGGATGAGGAGTGGCGGTCCCATGGGCCTCGGCTATCAAAGCCGCAGGGTGGGCAACGTGTCTGCCCTGCTCGCCTCCCCACTAGCGTGGCACTCTCGCGCCCCTCCTCCCTCCATTTGGTGGCAGTCCCTCTGTCTGTGTCTCCTTGTTTGCACATTCACCCCACCCTTCACTTTCCTGTCGCCTTTCTCTCCACTTCTCCCCTTTTGTTCATCTTGGCTTTGTGTGTTCCTGCCTTCCTCTTCTCTTTATGCTTAAGCTTCTCAGGGAACCATTCCCTCTCCCTGTGCCCAGTGTAAGTCCAGCAGCCAGCGTGCCTGGGTCCACCCAGCTTAGGTGTGGTCCCCACCTCACTCACAATCGCCGCAAGGGCTATTTTTACTTCTGGGCGAGGTTGCTCTGCAGAGATTCTGGCCCCGGGTCCTGTGTGAGGAGGATTATTTGGTGCTGGAGATGTGTGCTGGGAGACTGGGGCAGGCAATGTAGAGGAAGAGGGAGGTGGCCCTAGCTGCCCAGGCCTCAGCCTCACAGGTCCCTGCCCCCACTCCTTGCCAGGAAGGAAGCTGCTGAGGCCCAGAGACACTGTGAGATGAATCACCCTCAGCCTAGGGGGAGGTGTCCCTTGGGAGATGAGGTCACTACTTGCCAATTAGAGGGCATTCCCCCCCCGCCCCCACAAGGCCCTCCACTACTTTAGAGCAAGACTCTGAGCCTCTTGACTCCCCACCCAGCTGCCATCAACAGCTTGGGTGGAAGTATAGAGAACCAAAACTCTGGCTTTCAAACCTTTCCCCACCTTACTTGTCCTCAAGCTCTACTCCATTCAGGAACCCAGGAATCCAGGCCTCTATCCTCTAGCTCCGGCCTCACCAGAATCCCTCTCTGGGGACTATCTCATGGGTTGATGTGAGAATTAAATGAGTTTTTGTGTGTAAAGTGCTTAGAATAGTACACAAAAAACTACCTCCATTACTGTTAGTCTTCCTTCTCTGGCGTCCAGAACCTCCAAGTTCTCCCAAACCCATTCCCTCTGTCTGTCTGTCTCCCACCTGTCCCCAGCTCTCTGGGGAACCAGAAGCCCATCTTTGCAGAAAATGTCCCCTTGATCTGCCCTAGGTTTGACCCAGCCCCCAGGGTGGAGAGCTTATTTTGGGGGAAGTTTTTAGTGGTGAGATGGAAGTGGCATGACTAGATGGAAAACAGCTAGGTCTGGGTGTAGAAGATGCAGAGAATGTTCTGGGGATGGGTGGCATGCACCAGGCCTAACCTTGGGGGGTGGGGGTTGCTTTTCAGGCTGGCAGTGATGGGGCCAAGATTGGGAACTGCCCCTTCTCCCAGAGACTGTTCATGGTGCTCTGGCTTAAGGGAGTCACCTTCAACGTCACCACCGTTGACACCAAGAGGTGGGCCCACTTCTGTTCCTTTAAACACCCATGTGCACACATGTATGCACATATCCTCTCACCCACCCGAGTCTTTCCATACTGAACCTTATTCTTACTTCCTTCCACCCAGAGCCCCTTTCTCTTCCCACATCCCTCCGTCTCTCCTTTCTGGTTCTTCCTGGCCCCCTTTTCCTGTCCTGATGCCTGGCTTCTTCTCCAGGAGGACTGAGACAGTACAGAAGCTGTGCCCAGGAGGGCAGCTCCCATTTCTGCTGTATGGCACTGAAGTGCACACAGACACCAACAAGATTGAGGAATTTCTGGAGGCAGTACTGTGCCCTCCGAGGTATAGGGGTACTCAGAATGGGGTGGGGAGCTGGGACACTCCGGGAAAGAGAGGAGCTGAAGAAATGGAAAACAGAGGTGGTGGTGTAGCTGGGGTAGGGGAGCCCAGGCTTTTCCCTGGAAGATGTCTTATCCTTTTTTTCCCATTGGGATTCTTTCAGGTACCCCAAACTGGCAGCTCTGAATCCTGAGTCCAACACAGCTGGGCTGGACATATTTGCCAAATTTTCTGCCTACATCAAGAATTCAAACCCAGCACTCAATGATAGTGAGTCTTGTAGGTGGGAGGCCTGGGTCCTAAGAAGAATGCAGAAGATACAGGAATTGGGAGGTATTAGGGTCACCCAGAAATCCAGATATCAGGGAGATAGAGATGTTGGCAAACCTTTATCCCCACTGCCTTATTTTGCTCAACTCTCATACTCCCTTGCATTCTCACTGGCTGTGACTTTTAAGCTTCTCTCATTTGTTCCCTAGCCTCTCCAGCCTCACTGGGAACATTAGTTGGGTTAGGTTCTGGCCTGTTTCCTGGCAGCATAGGATTGTGCTTAAAAATAATGGTTTTAGATACAGACTACTTGAATACAAATCCTGCCAGGTACCAGGTATGTGACTTTGCTATAAAGTGAGGATAGCAACCCCTATTTCATGGGTCCATGTGAGAATTAAATGAGTTTTTGTATGTAAAGTGCTTAAGTACACGTAGAAAACTACATTAGTGTTAGCTATTATTATTTTGGATTAGCCTTGCCATTAATATGCACCCCTGCCCACCATGGGCCTTCTTGGACTATGTTGATTTTCTCCTGATGTTCTCACCAATTCCCCTCTCTTACACAGATCTGGAGAAGGGGCTTCTGAAAGCCCTGAAAGTTTTAGACAATTACTTGACATCTCCCCTTCCAGAAGAAGTGGATGAGACCAGTGCTGAAGATGAGGGCATCTCTCAGAGGAAGTTTCTGGATGGCAATGAGCTCACCCTGGCTGATTGCAACCTGTTGCCAAAGCTCCATATAGTACAGGTGGGTGGAGGAGGAGAGGGTGGCCACTGGGATGGTTCTTTAAGGAGCTCCCACAAAAGCTTCCCATGACAACCACTTCAAAGGTGGTTTCTTTCTTAGGGTAGCTTCTAGAGATTGCTACCAATAGCAGACACCACCCCATTCCTTCCCAGCAGTCACTCCTGGTGAGAATTCCATGATGGAATTCCATGATAGACTCATGAATGCAAACTGACTGGCCAAGAGTAACACAACCCAGTATTACTTTCAAGAATGTTCTTCCTGTTTCTGTCTTTGCCAAATCCCCAGATCAGACAGAGCAGGACTGTCCTAAATCAAAGCCTTAACTCTTTATAGCTTCCTTCTCCCACTTCCTCTTGTGGATGAAAGCTGTTGGGTCCTACATTTTTGTCATAGTCTCAAAGCTATGGTTTGGGTTGTGAAACACAGTCCCACTGTCAGTCTGCCACAGAATGGTGTATTGCACATCTGTGTACTAGGCCCTGAAAGACAAAGATATATGATGATTGGCCCTGGCCCTAAAAGATTTGAAATCTAGCTGAGAAGAAGAAACATTCACATGTAAGTTATTAATACATAATTAAAAGTCAAATGAAAAATAGAGGCAGAAGTCACTTTAGAAATTCAAGAGGAGAATTATATGGTTTGTGAAACTGTATCTCAATACAATTAAGAGGAGAAAAGTAGCACCATGGAATGGGGTGGTCTGAAAAGGGGCTGGTTATAAATGGCCAGGATTTCAGTAAGTGGAGAAGAAGAGTGAAGAGTTTACAAGAGAGTGAGGAGTCTAGAAGGCCCGTTGGAGAAGACTCAAATGGGAGATAAGAATCATAGGAAGAAAAGCCAAATAGCAGAGGTTTTGAATGCCTAGAAGTGAAAGCTGGATTTTATCACGTAGGCTTTGGGAGAAGGGTAGTTTCCCTGAGGCTAACCTGTTGGGCCCTCCTCTCCCCACCCCCAGGTGGTCTGTAAGAAGTACCGTGGATTCTCTATCCCAGAGGTGTTCCGGGGAGTGCACCGCTATTTGCGCAATTCCTATGCTCGGGAAGAGTTTGCCTCCACCTGTCCAGATGATGAGGAGATCGAGCTGGCCTATGAGCAAGTGGCTAAGGCTCTCCAATAAGTTCCTCTTGGGGCTCCCTCACCCCCTTCCATTTTCTCCCTGGGTGGTTTCCACATGGCCACCCAATGGACACACTCCAAAATAGCCAGTGGGCAGAGAATCCTGGAGCACTTGTGCAGGGCCGGCTGGGGGCATGAAGGGAAGGGATGGGGCATCTGCGTTAGATTTTTGTTGTGGGGTGGGGTGGGTAGGACAATGTATTTCAGTAATAAAATACAGAATGAAAATCTAGTGTTGTTTTTACACAAAGGGGGCTTGGGTGTGGGTATCAAGGAATGAAGAGGGGTCAGTGACCTTGAGCTTAGCGCAGAAGCTGGTAATTTGGAAGAGGGATATTTGTGGTAGAGCACCGTTTTTAGTGCTGGTCCTCCATAGCTGTCTTGCGGTCCATGTCGCATTTGCAGCCCAGCCGCCAGGGCAGGCCAGATCTGGGTGGGCCTGGGCAGCACTCGCGGGGCGGGACTGAGTTCAGTTAAGGGTGGGGGGGGCCACAGTCCCCGTGGAGTGGGCGCGGTGTAGCGGGGCGGCGTGGGCGTGGCTTCGATGGGCCCCGCCCCGTCCCGCTTAGACAATGCCCTGGAGCCGCCAGACCGTCGCGTCCCCGCCCCACCATAGTACTTGAGCTCGTCTACTCGGATCCCTCAAAAGCCAAATTTCCAGACCTCGACGCTTGAAGACTAGGGCTCTCTTCTACACTAACTCTGTCCTCAGGGGGGTGGGGCCCCAGCCAAGATCACAGAGCGACAGGAGTGGGGGTGGCCGCTGGAGGTAAGTCTGGGAAGGGAGATGTCCCCTGGATGGTGTGGGGGCCGGAATTTGGGTTGCCGGGTCCATGCCAGCACCGGACAGAGTGCAGGGCGTGCAAGATTTGGGTGCGAAGCTGAGCAGGGTGGACTTTGGGGAAGATGGACCGAGAGATCAGGGGACCAGAACCTGGAGCCCACAGTGGCGCCTGCTCCCCGGGACCACGCCCCCCGTTTCTCCGCCCCTCGGATTTCGTTTTAGACCTCTCCCAGTCCTTCGGGATTCGGTCGGGTTTTTACTGGGTCGCGCTAGGGGCAGTGTGACCCGCCGGGGTGGAAAGATGATGTTTAACTCTTTAGGATCTAATTCCTCCCTCCTTGCCCCTCTCCCTTTTTCTTTCTAACATCCACGACTTCCATCCCTCAGGCCCTGATACTGATACCGTCTCCCTCAGCTGTCTCCTCCTATCCCATAAACCCAGCTGGTCCCTTGTCTCACTTCGGGTCACTACGGCAGCAAGCAGCTGAGGGTTAAGGGGGCGGGGCCGCTGCATTTTTGGGTAGTGAGCGCATCCTAGCGGCTGCCAAGAGGGGCGCCCTGCAGGGACCTCCCGAAGCCCCCGAGCAGGGGCAACAGGTGTTTTGAAGATGAGGGAATCTAGTTTTGTTTATCAGACTCTCCCAAAGCAGCAGATCCGCTAGAGTCCGAGATGGAGTAGGGTCTGCAGGAAAGGGAGGCCTGGAGGGGGTGGGGCGGAGTGGGAGGGGCGCCCGGAGATGGCAGGAGGAAGACCCGGGAGCTCTTAACCAACCCCCTACGCCCTTCTCTGCACGTCTCTTTCTCTACCTTCTCCTCTTCTGTCTCTTCTCCCAGACAGGTGAAGTAAAAAGAGAAAACTAAGAAATCAGTGCGGCCGGAGGGGGCGTCTGTGTGGATGGCATGGGGACTCCGGGGGAGGGGCTGGGCCGCTGCACCCATGCCCTGATCCGGGGGGTCCCGGAGAGCCTGGCGTCGGGAGAGGGTGCGGTGGCTGGCCTCCCGGCTCTGGACCTGGCTAAAGCTCAGAGGGAGCACGGGGTGCTGGGGGGTAAACTGAGGCAGCGATTGGGGCTACAGCTGCTGGAACTGCCTCCTGAAGAGTCGTTGCCGCTCGGACCGCTCCTTGGTGACACCGCCGTGATCCAGGGAGACACGGCCCTAATCACGAGGCCCTGGAGCCCCGCCCGCAGGCCGGAGGTGAGTCGCAGAGCGCAGGTGGGGGAGTAAGGGAAGAGATTCTGGACGTGGGGGTCCTTAGAGAAGAAATGGAGTTGAGAATGTCTTAGCCCCGCGCCCTTTTCTCCCACCCTAAGATCGATGGAATCCGCAAAGCCCTCCAGGACCTGGGTCTCCGAGTTATGGAGATGGGGGACGAGAATGCAACGCTGGATGGCACCGATGTTCTCTTCACCGGTGAGGTCGGGTTGTCTGCACCCCTGGGGCTTGGCACAGGGAAGCAGAGTTTGGGAGACTGGGCCATCTCAGGCCTTGTTTCCAATTCACTCTCACCCTCAAACCTCCGCGGCCTCCCTGGGCTCAGGCCGGGAGTTTTTTGTAGGCCTCTCTAAGTGGACCAATCACCGAGGAGCTGAGATCGTGGCGGACACGTTCCGAGTAAGGAGGGGACCAGCCTTGAGTGGGGATAGCGGAGAGCAGATGGGGAATGGAGGGGCTGGCGTGGGGAAGGGCGCTGAGAGGGAGAGGATGACAGCAGCCTGTGTTTGAGGGCATCCCCGCATCCCTGAATACTTTCTCTTATTTCCCCTAGGACTTTGCGGTCTCCACAGTCCCGGTCTCGAGCCCCTCCCACCTGCGTGGCCTCTGTGGCATGGGGGGACCACGCACTGTGGTGGCAGGTAGCAGTGAAGCCGCCCAAAAGGCTGTCAGGGTGAGGAGAGGTGGGGCTGGGATGAAGCAGGTGGGGGCAAGTCCACCGAAGTGGGTGCTGGCTCCAGGCCAGGGAGGCGGTTGCTCAGAGGTTCAGAGAATTAGCTCCAAACCCTACCTGCATGGAGCTATCAATGTCAAGTTACATTAGGGGGACAGGACGCTGCGAGACAGAGCAACAGGGTCCAATAACATATCTTCTGAGTTTCAAGAAACTCCCCGAAAGTGACTAAGCTGTGACCTGAAGGATGGATGGTACTGAAAGGTGGGGGGCTGGAGAAAGGGAAAAGAGGGCTGCAGGTGAGAAGAACTGCATGTGACTCCGAGGTGGGAATTAGCAAAGGTAACTAAAGTGCTTAGAACAGTGCCTGACAACAGTAAGTGCTATGTACTTGCTATCATTATTATTCCACAAACGTAACTGTCCCCTGCCCTTAGCGGCGGTAGGGCAGCCAGACACCGTTGGGAAGAGGTCCTGAGATTTGACTGCCTCCTCTTTCCTCTCCCCCAGGCAATGGCAGTGTTGACGGATCACCCCTATGCCTCCCTGACCCTCCCAGATGACGCAGCTGCTGACTGTCTCTTTCTGCGTCCTGGATTGCCCGGGGTGCCCCCTTTCCTCCTGCACCGTGGAGGCGGGGACCTGCCCAACAGCCAGGAGGTGAGGGGAGGCAGGAGCATCGCCACCACTACCACCCAGAGGAAGGAGTCTCAGGCCTTGCTAGTGGGAGGAAAGAGGGGTACCTTCTCTGGAAGCCTGGGTGTGACCACTCTGGGCTGGCTAGTAGGGGGTCCTGCTGTGGCTTCGGGTCTCACTCCCCTCTCCTCACTTCATGTCCTCTCTGCAGGCACTGCAGAAGCTCTCTGATGTCACCCTCGTACCTGTGTCCTGCTCAGAATTGGAGAAAGCAGGTGCTGGGCTCAGTTCCCTCTGCCTGGTGCTCAGCACACGCCCCCACAGCTGAAGGCCTGGCCTTGGGGTCCTGGCTGCCCAGGGATAGGGCCACATAGGCAGTGGAAGGGGATGGAGGATTAGATAGAGGATGATGAATAGGCAGTAGTGAGAAGAGGGCCCCAAGATGGGGGGAGGGCACAGTGTGGGAGAAAAAAAAGATAGAGGCCACTGGGTGAGTCCTCTTCCCCAGAACAATAAAACAGAACTGACGTTTTAGACTGGGCTGTGGCTGGTGTCTTACTGGGACAAAGGGGCAAGGGCAGGGCTGACACTTGAGGTTGAGGTTAGTACTAGGAAGAAGGCCTCTCTCATTTGTCGAACCCTCATTAGGCACTTACTGAGTTATTGCCCAACCCTGTTGTAGGTGTCCATCCACAAAATGAACAGGATGGAATTTCTATTGTGGAGGGCATGTACAGGGCAGAGAAGGGTGAGTGTGATGGACCACTGAACATCAGGTGATTCAGAGACTGGTGGATTACTAGCCCACACTTAGAGAGGAAGAAATGATGCTTTCCAGGGACATTCATTTTCATTCACTCATTTACTGAAGCTTAGCAGTAATAAAAAAAAGGTCAGTCTCCTGATATCAGGGAATTCAAAGTACATATAAATTTCTTACATATTGACATACACGCCATGATAGAACAATTCACAGGAGACTGTTGCTATAAGAGAAATATAGGGACTCCCAAGGACATCAGAATGTAGGCAGGAGTGGGCAAAGAGGGTCAGGAATGACTTCCCAGAAAAGGCTGCACTTGAACTGAATCCTGAGGAAAAATAAGATTAGCCAAGAAGGTAGTGGAGGGGAGGGAAAGGGTTAAGCCAGAAAGAAGGAATTGCATGGGGCAAAGGCATATTTGGGGCCTGACATGTTGTGCGCACGTAGAGTGACAGAGATGAGCCTGGAGAATAGGCAGAGTGCTATGGTACCTGGTACTCAAAGCCAAGGCCTGTCAGCCCAGAGCTGAAGGTTAAGGAAAGAAATACTGCATTTCTGGAGTACAGGCTGTTAGGAGCTGGTTAGTGTTTGGGGAGGCTCTGTCTGGCTTCAGGGAGGAGGGAAAGGGCAGGAGAATGAGGTGGGGTATGTGTAATCCAGGGAGGAAATAAGGAAATTTACATTCAGATTGCAGCACTGGACATGAAGAAGGGTATCGATTTGACAGTGATATTAAAATAGAAAGATAGGACTTCGTTCACTGAATGGGAGTGAGAGGAAGAAGGTCTGCATGACTCTCAGCTTCTGGTTTGGGTGACTGGGTTTGATCAAGAGAGAATGCAGAGGAGGATCAAGTGAGTGCCTTGGGAGATGACAGTCATTTGGGTTTGGGATAGGCTGTGTGCAAAACACCTAGGTCTACCCAGGCAAGGATGTACAAAGGATGGTTTGGAAATCCTGTACCTGAGATCTGAGCTGGAGAGAGTTCTGGGAGTCATTTGCAAAGGTGAGGGCTGAGGACTGGCTGTGGATGGCAGCTTTCCAGAAGAACAGGAAGGCAGATAAAGAAAGGGACAAACCTAGAATGGTGGGGAAGACCATGAGGTTAGGGAGCAAGAAATAGGAGTCCAGAAGGAAAACACCAGCATTAAAGAAAAACAGAGTTTAAAGAAAGAAGTGATCCAAAGCCAAGCCAGATGAATGCTTACAAAATCTACTGGGCGTGGCCATTCGGACATCACTGTCAACCTCATGGAGAGCAGATGAGCGGTGAGAGTGGAGTGAAGGAGAAGAAAATGGAATAGACAAGTGTAGACTCCTGGTTCAAAGAGCTTGATGGTGAGGGAAGGGAAGAGTTAGGGTGACAGTCTAGGAGTTGTCAGTGGCTTAAGGTGGGGAGACTGGGCTTGATCAGATTTAGAGAGAACACTGATAGGGGAGAACGGAAGTTATATGAAAGATGGGGTAACTGAGGAAGCAAGATCAGCGGCAGAGGTTGCCTGGAACCCAGGTCTCCTAACTCCCAATCCAATGCTCATTTCTATCCTGTGGTGCCTTCCTTTTCCAGGTAGGGGTCAAGAAGGGGAGGGGTTATTTGGAGAGCTGGGAATCCCCAGTTTGTTAGGTATGGAGTAAGGGCTTCCCTTCAAACTACAACTGCATAGATGGTGGAGGCATCAGCAGGGACCACTGCGGTCAAGCGGCGGGGCCTTCTGAGGGCCATATGATCCAGGTCTGCGTAGAGCAGGCTCTGAAAAGTGGGGAGGAAGGTAAAAGGGTCTCAGAAGTCTGACTCCTTGGGGGTCCAGGTCTGTCTGGGTCCACTTTCCTCAGGGATTCTTAGCCAGCCCCCTTCCCATCCCCGGGCCCTTACAGGATCCTGGTCCAGGTCCCCTGAAGTCTTAGGCTCCTCCTTCTTTACTGGGCTCTGGGGCTCAGCTTTCACGAGTGGAGCTATGTGGGGGGGACAGAGCTGAAGGATTGAGAGAAGGTGACCAACTTGCCTGCTCCCAGCAAGGGCTCAGACCCAGGAGTTGAGGGATGGGGAATGTGCTGGTGGAAGGACAATGGGGTGGAATTAGTCTCACCAGATCTGGGGAGTGTGGAAGCGGGTGCGGGGTTGATCGCCTGTAAGGGATGTAGAAGAGTCTTTGAGAGCCACCAGTCTTTTCTCTTGTTCTCCCGGCCCCCAGGCCGCGCCAACAATAACCTAGCAATTTGCAGCCTCTGACCCCTCAAAACAAATTAGGCTCCACATGCACAGATAGTCCCGCCCACACTCTGCTCCTCTGCGCTGTAGTTTCGCTTCCCTGGCCAGGGCTCCACCCGCCAGACTGTGGCCTCGTTCCTAACTCCCCTATTCTTCTCTAAAGCAAACCCCACCGACCCAGATCTAGCTTTTGTCGGCGAAGCTTCTGATCCTGCGCCTCCTGCCTCTGGTCTGGATCCATTAAGCCAGGCCCCGCCCCTCGTGCTCACCTGCGCAGCCACCAGACCACGCCCAACGCTCCTAGTGTCAGCGCCAGACCTGCGACCAGCAGCAGGATCAGCAGCTGATGATACACAGACCCTGGGGGGGAGTGAAGGAAGGGTGGTTATGCCGAGATCAGGAGTTCGAGAACAGAGAACTAGCTCTTCGGCTCAGGAACCCCGAGCCAAGGTCCCTGTTCCCTCTCAGGGGTGTATGTCCTAGTTAAGTCCCCCTATATGCAAAGACCTCAACCTACCGTGAATAGGCCCCGGAGCCCTGCAATCGGCCCGGTCCCCCAGCACGTGAAGAACCGTACGGCTCTCGTCTTCGTGGCGGCCTCTGCAGAAAAAGGTGCCTGAGTCCCCCGCGCTCAGGAGCAGCTCCAGCCGCCGGATGCCAGGGTCCAGGGCGCGTAGGCGGCCAGCAAAGAGCTGGACTGGAGGCACCGTGGGGGTCCCGCTTGATGAGGCCCACAGGATTGGGCGGCGTCCTTTGGACAGGCCCTTGCAGGCCGGAAAGCTAGGCGCCCAGGCCCAGCGGATGGGATGCGAGACCCCTGCACAGGAGAGATTCACCCGGTCCCCGGGGCTGCCGTTCAGTGAGGCTAGGGGAGGCGGGGAGTTGGAGGACCGTGGTTAGGGCAAGTACGCAGGGTGAGACGACGCACAACACTCGCATTCCCGTCTCCTCTCCTCTGCTCTCCCGCCATCCTGGATCTTCTCATACACAACCCACGCCCCCAGTCGCCCCCTGCCCTGCCCCAGCCTTTTCCTCGTCCATCCCGACGTTCCCAGGGATGGCTTACCCCCGGGGTCCCCCTGGGCCCTCCACAGCAGCAGCGGTAGGAGCTGCAGAACCAGGACCATGGCTGGGATGTGGCGGGAGAGGAGGGGAGTGAGTCAGCAGAGGAGACCAGAGGGAAACTGGAGCGGGTATGTGGTAGGCTGACTTCGGGTCTGGGGGCCCCCGATAAGGGGCGGGGGTGGGGCCACCGGCTGCGCGCATCCTTCACAGCCCTCAAACAATGCTCGCTTGAAATTGGTCCTGGGGCGGGTTACAAAAGCATTTTCACATACTGGGACTCCTGCAGTGTGGCAGTGACCAGAGCGTCAGGAATTCTGGATACTGGATGACTAAGCTCAAATTCTGACTTTGCCATCTACTAGCTGCAAGATGTGAGCAAGTCTCTTACTTCTCTGGGCCTGTTTGCTCCTCCATGAGAATGGGGATCAAAGCACCTCGCTCCTAGAGTATTGTGAAAACTAAAAAATGTAATATACGTAAACCATCTAGAACAATGGCTGACACATAGGAACACTGTTTAAGTGCTTGCCATTGTTATTGCCATTTCTACTCTTATTTTAGCTTCTGCTTCACCTGTCTGTGCCCACGCTGTCCTTCCCGCCTGCTGTGCCCCACCCAAACTGGCAGGTTTTGATTGGGGTGGCACTTGGGAGCAGGTGCATAAGCCCCACACCTAGGACTTCAATGACTTTCACTGGAGCAGAGGAACCCAGGGCAGGCCAAGCCCGAGTGAGGCCAGGGCAAGGCTGCAAGAACCTGTAGGGGCCCGAAGCAGCCCCTCCTTAGGAGGCAGCCTGAGCCCATGCCTCTGCAACTATGACGTCAAAGACGTCTTTGGCAACATGGCAAACCCTACTTCTTCATCCTGTGGCTGAGCAGGGCTTGGGAAGACCAAGTGGGGGTTGAATCAGATTAATCTGGGCCCTTCAATTCTCAGTTCCTGCCCACAGACACCTACCAATATCCCCAAGGACCCAATCTGGCAATCAGGTTGGGCCACATCCCATTGTCCATTGCCCAGGAACAAGCAGACACTACCACCACGGCCAGTGTACCATCACAGGGCCCTTTGGTGATGCTTCTTCAGAGGATTGGACAGGCAGGGCTGCCAGTGTGGGGCAGGAGGGGTGCCTTGGCTTGAAACCAAGAACCAGAATGGAGTTGGCCACTAGTGAACCTCGCCTCTTTCCCATCCCTACTCCCCTACCCGGTCCTGCTTAGCCCCTCCCCACCACTGCTCTTTTCCTTTATCTGCTGTGTATAAACAGGGAAGGTGGGGCCACCACAGGCAAAGGGAGGGACCACTGGGATTGTAAATTCCAAAAAGGCCACTCAATTCCCAGAGCTGGATCTCTGAAAACTTACTCTGTCAGCTGCTGCATTTGCTACCATTCTCAGGACCATCACCATGAAAGGCCTTCTGCTGCTTACCCTGTCTTCTCTGCTCTGCTGGGTCACAGGTGAGCACCTGGGGGCCCCAAGGGCCTAGTTCACCCATTCAGGACTTATACCCTGTCCCAGCCACTGCCCTACACTACCTACCACACAGGATCCCACCCCCACCTCCGCCCCAAGTGGCTCTCCTGTGCCTCCAGGACCAGGTCTCCTTGCGACAAGGTCCTTGCTCCATTTCTCAAGGACCCTCATCTCCGTCCTCCAAACTCCTCTCCACCTCCAAGACCCACTCTTCTAACCTGCCGGGGCTCCAGGTTACCTGTTCCCCACTCCAAGGTGCCCCCTTCTTGGAAAGTCTGACATCCAGTTCTCCTGCCAGTGCCACTCCAATAAAAACTTTCTGGGACCCAGCTTCCCTGCTTTCTTCTCTCACCACCTGCACTCAGCCGGGTCCTCCCAGAAACTGGGCATCCAGCCTGGGGCTTCTTTTGCATCCCACCCTCTCCATCTATTCCATCAGGGACTTTGTGCTCAGTCCCTAAAGCAGTGACCTTTCCAGTTTCTCCCTACTCCTGCCTGGGGCACATACCCCCAGGGACACAAGCTTTCTGGAGGGTTCCAGTGACCTCTCAGAACCTCCCCAGGAACCAGGAAGATTTCCCAGCCTTATAGGGAGGGATGGCCAGAGTTGCTCACCCTCGGGTGGGTTTCACTGAGGTGCAGTCACCAGGTCCTCCACTCTTGTATCAAACCCCTCTTTCACCAAACCTCTATGCCCAAACCTTGAATAGCTGAGGCAGGATGTTTGAGGGTGCTACCTTCTGCACCCACCCTCTCCATTTGGTAAGGCGCTCAGGTGGAATCTGATGATCTGTCTCCCAGACATTCTTTTCAGATATTCTGTCAGAGATTCTTTTCTGCTGGGGTGAGTGGATCCTGTTCAGGTCTAGTTCCTTTTCCCATGTTCTTGGCAGTCCCAGGAGGTGAGAGTAAATTGCTAAAGCTGGCCACAGGTGGTTTTCGTGCCAGCTTCAGGTTCCAAGCCATTTCTTCAAGTGTTATAACTTCCATGATTTCTATTTCTAATATTTCTTCCTATTTCAAGTCTCCCATCTGTGACGTCTTCTGAATTCTTTCATCTTTTCCCCTGCCTCCTACATTCTTTCCCCACGTATTCTCACATTCATCTCTCTCCAGCCTTATGTGTTTGTCGGTATCTCGGCCTCTCCTGACTCACCTCCTAGTAGGGTGGGGTGAAGGAAGTCATTTAGGGTGTGGCTCTTTCCAAAGGAACAATTCTACCTTCACCCACTTCCACTTTTTCTGCACTGCTCACCTGCTCTGTCCCTACCAGACCAAATACGTAGGAATACCTACTTGACTGGCTCTTCTCCACCCTGCCCCACAGCCTGGCTCCTCCGCAGGTGAGTCACACACCCCGGCACCTCAGCCTGACTTGTGTCTTCTCAGCTGGCATTCGCTGTCACTCCTGCTACAAGGTCCCTGTGCTGGGCTGTGTGGACCGGCAGTGCTGCCTCCTGGAACCAGGACAACGATGCCTGACAACAAATGTGTACCTTGGTAACAGCCCCTTCTTCGGTGGAGAGAGGCGGCCAGTGGGAGACTATAGTCGGCGCTGAGGCCTGACTAAGGCTAAAACTGAGATGGAACAGAAAATCTCAGCAATGATAACATTTGGCATAGGATTCTGTGTCAGGTGCCATTCTACGACTTAACACGGATCGTTTCAATTTATGTTCATAAAACCCTATGATTTGGTGCTGTTATGATGCTGAGAAACCGCCTCAGAAAGAGACAATAACAGGTTCAAGTCCTCACAGTCAGCAAGGGATAGGACCAGGACTGGGTGCGGGATGGGGAAGGAGGCTTGGGGCAGCCAATTAGACTGAGTAGAGATAAAGAAGGGGAGAGCCAGGGGCAGAGTTGGGAAGGAGGTAGACACATGCATGTCAGGTGCCCATCCCAGCTAAACCCTCTGCTCACTCCTACCCCCAGGTAAGATGTAGGTTTTCTCCAATCTTTGTTGTGGCACAAGAGAAGAGCCCTGTCGAGAGGCCATCAACCAAACGGGCGGAAAGCTGGGCCTGACCTACACCACCACTTGCTGTAACCAGGACAGCTCCAACAGCCCAGCCCCTGGGCCCACCCCAGCTCTGTCCCTTGTCCTCCTAACCTCCTTGGCTGGCCTTGGCCTCTGGCTGCTGCACTGAGACTTGCTTGGTGGCTGTCCCTCCTCCAAGCTGCCATAGCCTGAGCCTCTCCCTGTGTCCCCATATCACCTGGCTTCCCACAGCGGTCCCCCCCTACCTCCCTTTGCACAGAAAAGCATTTCTCCAGACCCTTCACATGTCTTTAATGAGACAGTGGTCTCCCCACTATGCTTTTCCTGAGTCCTTCCCACTTCCCTGTAGACCACACCAGATCTTCCACTGGCCTCTAGAAGGGCTACTTGCACTCAACTGTGCCCTACTTTGGGGAGTATTTGGGATCTAAGCCTGAAATGAAGCTTCTGTTCTGTCCTCGATAAAGGCTTCTAGGAAGGACCTGAGGACCTCACTCTACGGGGCTGATTCTCCACACCCTGGCTCCCATACATACCCCATCCCCATGCACACCTCTTCCCAGGTTATTAATAAATGTTTGTGTCTGATAACTGGTGGGTTTATTGTCAGAAGACCTATTGTTCAAGGTCCCCTCCCAGGAAATAACACTCTCAGTTTCCACCCTCATCAAAGAATTCCTCAGGGAATTTCTCGGGGAGGCTGGGCTGGGGCAAATGGAGAAACAGGTTTTTCAGGCCTTCATCCTCGCTTCCGGTGTCTGGGGGTGATACACAGGCCCCAGTGTTTGTAGAAACAATCTTTATCCCAAATTTAGGCCACACCTCTGTTGTACTGCCAAGAAGGAGGTGCAGCCTGGCTTGAGGGCACCCCAGAAAGGGTAGAGAGTTGCATGGGGATGGGACTCGGGACCTTCTTTCCCGACTCAGTCTCTCAGGTCAGAGTCAGAGGTCCTACCTGTCCTGGTTACTAAGTGGCGCACCAAACAACCTCCTATCCCAGTGCTTACATTCTCTTTCTCGATTCAGAATTAGTCATATTAGGAGCCAAGGTGCAAATGGGGGAAAGTGGAATGAACCCAGACAACCACGTTCATTGATTCCTGGTGACCCCCACGCAGCCCGGAGCCCGCTCCCCTCAGTGATCCCTATCGCTAAGGAACAGGATCCAGGAGTCCCTTAGGGCAGATTATCCATTGTCCTTTGGGGTTTAGTCTGTTAAGGAGTACACTACTGTAACTAAGTCCACTGATGCTTGGTAACCCCCAAAGTAGAGGCTGGATATCCCCCTATTCCTCCCTTAACTCTCCAATCAACAAAAGAGGGGATTTTCCAGTCAGCTCTAGAGTGGTTGATAGATTTTAATGGCTCATGGAGGAGTGTTTATCTTCTCACCTCATCTCCATTCCCTTGCTCCCTCCCCTTCCCCTACTCCCACTGCCCTCTCCACAGCGCAGGCAGGAGCCAGGCCAAGGCAGTGGCTGCAGCAGCCAGGATGCATGCCGGGGCGACAGTGCTGCCATGGCGCCGTTGCACAGGTCTCCGACGCAGCAGTCCCTGTGGGTTGTATAAGTCACGTCTCCCACTAACTCTGTTTCCACTTGATTGCAATGATGGGCCGCCACGCAGGCTGGATGGTGACGAATGAAAGTCACTGAGGCTGAGAGAGAGAATGAGACTGGA
This sequence comes from Smutsia gigantea, assembly GCA_032199065.1. NCBI lineage: Eukaryota > Metazoa > Chordata > Mammalia > Pholidota > Manidae > Smutsia > Smutsia gigantea. The sequence goes on from JAVSCE010013327.1 coordinate 30,916, forward strand.
GTGTTGGACTCCTGCCTGGAGGCTTGCTTTCTGGGGCAGAGCAGGTCTGATTTCAAGGAGCCCAAAGAGATTCTCTGCCCCTTCAAAAAACACCTCCCAGAAATCAAGTGAGCAAAGCTGTCACATAAACACCGTTAATGCTGGTGTGACACACTGAAAAGGACTGTCATTGTGTCTGTGGTGTCCCTGTCCAAGACTCATGAACTCCATCTAATCATGAGAAAACATCAGGTAAGTCCAAATGGAGGGACATTTTACAAAGTAACTTAGCAGGACTCTTCAAAAGTGTCAAGGTCACAGAAGACAAAAATTCAGAACTAGCACAGATAGGTGACTAAGAAGACACGAGAGCTCGATGTAATGAGGAATCCTGTTTTGGGTCCTGGACCAGAGAAAGGACATAGTGAACAACTGGCTACACTGAGTAAGTTCTGTAGGTTAGTTAGTAGTACTAAACCTGTGTTATTTTGCTGATTTTGATAATAGTCCTATGATTATATAGGATGTTAACATTAAAGGCAGCTGAGTGAAGGATATATAGGAACTTTCTGTACTATTTTTGCAACATTTCTTATCAATCTAAAACTATTTCAAAATTAAAATTTAAAAAATTAAAACACACACATACCTCTCTGGTCTTTAGGTGATGCCTGCAAGTTAAAGTCTGGTTTAAAATTTTGGTCCCTGCCTTCAAGGGATGGAGCTTTTTCAGCTGTTTGTGAGGGAATGGGCCTGAGATTCTGGAAAGAAGAGGAGGACATGGGAGTACATGGGACAGCTCATGAGAGGGGCTCAGCGCCAGGAAACAGAGGGGGCTACAGACCGCTTTACTCTGACAGCAGCACCATCTGCCCAGAGCCAGACGGAGCCTGGAAGGTTCTGGAAGCCAGAAAGATTGAAGTAGAGGCTGGAGGCAGGGAAGGGCTGAGGAAAGAAGGAGAAATTGAGGACTCACATTTTTCAGACAGCTTGGTCTGTCCCAGGCCTGGCTGGGTTTTGCGCTCCAGGAAGCCACAGTGCTCTCCCTCACCACAGGTGGTCACAGTCTCCTTGCAGGGGCTGCTGGAGTTTCCCCTGCAGTCATAGCACCGCATGCGGAGTCCTGGCAGGAGAGAAGAGGCCGCTGGACCTGGGCTCACAGAGGAGCCTGCCAGCAGAAGGCATGGGGCAGCCCCCTTACCCAAGGCAGCTCCAAGCAGGGGCCCAAGCAGGATCCCGACGAGGAGGGGGTTCATGGTGTCTGCCTGTGTCAGCGGCTCTCCCTCCCACCCACCCCCCTCCCTGGCCCTGGGCTGCCAGCCTTATATCCCCCTTGTCCTGGGCTTTATAGGGCAATAAAAAGTGAGAAAAGAATCTCCCCCAGCAGGCCCCAGAGGCCCCAGTGGGGACAGGGAGGGGCCCCATGGGAGAAAGAGCTCTTAGCATCCTCTGGAGTCCCCAGACTCCTTCATCCTCAGCAGCATTTCTGACACTGTGGCCCCAGGACTCCAGGAGTTCCCTAAGAGCCATTCAGAAGGTCCTCAGTGGTTTTCCTTTTCCAACCACATATCTGTGTGAGGTGGAAATTTCTTCATATACTTCAATGAAAACAACATATACTAACAGACTGAATGCAGAAGCAGATGTGAAAACCCAGCTATGTTCTATTAAGCCTGACATTAGATTCCCCAAAGCGTAAAGCAATTCTCACTGTATGGTTGGGAAAGAAGTTATATTTTTCACGAAACTACATTTTGTCAACATGTAATAGGTTTATTATTTTTCAATTTTATTTTTTAAATGAGTCTATTTAAAATGTTCTTTTTAATTTCTAATATAGTAAATGTAGATATAACTATATATAGTTACAGATATAATATAACCCAAAGAAAAGTTCTTCAGGGTCTTCAGTAATTTTTAAGACTGCAAAGAAGTCCTGAGATACAAAAGTTTTGGAACACTGCTGCTAGGTGGATATTTGTGTCTCCTCTGTCCCCAGTCTCGCTCCTCCTGGTATATTCCTGCCTTGATACCCCTATATGGTTCTTCTCCTCCCCAATCTGTTAAAGCCCAGTCTTACAGACTCTACCACTGCCCCCCGAAATCTTCCCCTGCAACCCTTGCTAATATTTCTGGCCCCCTTCCCCCTCTGCCTCCACACATCCATCCTTCTGGCCCCATCCATTATTAATTTTTCATAGGAGGTAGTAAAACTGGGAAGGATAATTGATAATTATGGGGTAGGAATGTTGAAGCTTGGGGGAATCAAAGGCACCTGAAACTGGGTGGGGTCCTGGCAGCTGGGCTGTGTGTGTGTGGGGGGGTGGGAGGAAGTATTGCTAATTCTACACTCCACCTGCAGTCTAATTGATCTGGGCCAGGGCTGTTTAGGAGGATACACCTGAGAGACTTAAATGCACAGAGGGGGAAAAGACAGAGAAAACAAAGATAGGGAAGCAGTGGAGAGCAGAGAACAGCTTGAGATGGGGAGAGAGGGAGGGAGAGGAGTGGGAGGGAAAGTGACAGACAAAGCTCAGGAGTGACAGACACAGCTAAGAGTTAAGACACACACTGAGAGAACAGAGAAGACCCTCAAGCAAAAGCAGACTCAAGTAGGGGGCAGGGAGGATGTGAGGTGTGGGGTGCAGGAGCAGAGGGTCAGGGCCCTTGCTGCATCAGGCTGGAGAATCTGGCCTGCCCCCCAACACCCCAGATTCACCCCTAAGTGTGTTTATTTACTGGTCCCACCCAGTGTTGCTCAGATGCTCCAACTCTCCAACTCTTGGATCTTGGTTCGCTGATTACATTCTCCCAGACTCCTGAGCCCTGGGTCCAACCATGGGCACCTCCAGCTTCTTCCTCTGCATCCTATTCCTCTGTGGGGCACTAGGTAAGGGTGGCTTGGGACTACTCAGGGGAGGGGGTTGGGGCAGGGGCTTGTGGAGGAGCCTGAGAGGTGGGGGGAGGAAGCTGAGAGAGGCTTGCAGGGGCTTTAGAAACAAGAGCTACTGGGATGGTCTCATGCCAGGCTGATAAGGTGGAATAAGAAAAAAGGCTTTGAGAATAACTGTTTCTTCCTTGTGGCATCTTTGGCATGGCCTTGTCCTCCATCTCTCCTGTCTGTCCCTTATCTCACCTCTTGCTTCTTTGCTGGGTCCCTGATCAACGTCAATTCTTGTTTCTCATGTGTCTCTGGCACTATCTGCTTAACTTCTTCACTGCTGCACACATACCCGCTTCATGTCATTCCCTGTCACCCCTGATTCTCTTGGCTTCTCTTCCTGTCTGTGCGTCTCTCACAATCCCTTCATCCCTCTTGCCTCTGTGTCTTTTTCTTTTCCTGCATTGTCTCCCCTCCTTCTCCATTCCTTTGTCTACTTCTGTCTGTCCCACTCCGTCCACTTCACTGCTTCCCTCTCCCCACTTTGTGCGTCACCTCTCTGTGGACCTCTGTCCTGGATCCGAGTCTGTCCTCTCCCCTGGCCTCTTTACCTCTCTTCTCTACGCTGATCTCTGACCCCACAGGTCTCACCAGCTCCCCTGCCCAGGGAAAGCTCTGCTACCCTGTTCTCAAGAACTGTCAGGACCATGAAGCTTGTGGCATCAGTACTGGCACCTCAGGTTAGGACTATGGCCCAGTGGCCCTTCTCCAGGGTGTTCCCTACCTGCATCCATCTGCCTTTCCTGCTGCCCATGGCCCTTGCCGCCTTCCTGCCCCTGCCTCAGCACCCATTTTGTCCCACAGAGTGGAGTGAGATCATGGAGCAGAAAGGCTGTCTCCCAAGAGCCCAGTGCCCTCTGCTGGACCACGCCACCTACTGGACACACTCCTGCACTCTTTGGCACCACTGCTGCGAGCAGGACCTGTGCAAGGCAGCCCCCACACTGCGGCAGCTCCCCAGCCCCCTCCTGACCACTCTGCTCCTCCTGGCGGCCAGCTTCACCTGGGGATGCACCTCCCGCACTAGTCTCAAGTTATCTGCCGTCTTCAACCCAGGACTCCTCCTCCACCACCACCATGGCCCTGGAAACACCTGCACAGACCCTTCTGAGATATGGTCCAAGAACCTGATTTTGTAGAAAGACCCAGATCCCTGACCCTCACAGAGCCCTCTGAATGCCTGATTCCTATGGGCATTGCTCCAGCCCCGACCCAGGCGCCTGCCCAGAGCCCAGCCTCAGGAAGAACACCTGTTTCATGTCTTTTGTTGTCTTCTAGATGCCTGTTGCTGATGTCCTCTCTCAGATCTGGGTCTCTGGCAGGCAGGAGTTTTGGTGAAGCTGTGGGTCCCAGACCAGGGGATTGAAGGAGTACCAGGTGTGGTGGGAAGGAGAACCTTGCTAGTTAAGATTACTTTGATTGGTCGGGAACTCAGGAAGGAGATTGTTGGGGAACTATGAAGAGAAAATTCAATAAAAGTGCTATCTGGGTGTCTGGTAACCCTGCTCTGTGTGTGTGTGTGTGGTGGGGGCTGCGCGGTCCCTAAAAGCAAACTACAGCTGCTTGGCGGGTTGGCTGGGCGCTGAACCATGACTTCACCTCATTCTCCACCTCTGTCACTGGCGTCCTCCTTCTTGCCAACAGCTCAGATTAAGCCGCTGTAGAGTGAAGGCTTTAGGCAAGACTTCTGAGGAAGCTTTTCTCCAGTGAGCCCCGTGCTTCAGCGGCCGCACAAAAGGGCGCCTGGTGGGGCTGCTGGTGAGCGTGTGGCTGGGAGTCCAGCTGTTTCTGCTGAGACTGGGAAACGCACGAGCTGGGAGCATCAACGCCCCTCCAACCAGGCTTCGCCAGCCCAGACTGGTCAATGGTTTACGGTCAGCCAGCGCAGGGCCGGATTATTTACCCCACAGGGCATCCACCAACCTGCCCTTATGGACACCCCCTCTGCCCGGGGAGATAATATATGACTCCTGGGGCTCCCAGGATGCCAGGGTCCCGATAAACCGCTCACAGCCAAAATGAAGTGCCTAGGATAAGGAGGATTACAGGCATGCCATCCTGACTCGGCTCCGTCCCCCTCCATCTGAGGAAGTCTGGGGTCTGATGAAAGGCGCTAGTTCTCTCCACTTCTCCGCGGTGTGTGGTGTGCGGAGGAGACCAGGCGAGACCAGATGGGGCGGGGAGGCGTGGTCTGTTTAATTGAGATGCAACTTGAGTCTTTCCCTTCTCTCTGTCCCTCAATCCTCCCACTTCGGGCTTCTGTGTCTCTCTCTCTGTCTTCTCCTTCCTCTTACTGACTTGAGTCTCTTCCCTTCTCTCTTTTTCGGTTTCCGCGTTTGTCCTTTGGCTCCCCTGTGAGTGACTCTCCACCAGTGCTCAAGCCTCTGGATTCTTCCGTCTCCTCTCTGCCCATCTCCAGCCCTCCCCACCGCTCTCAGCTACCCCGGCTCCCCTCAATCCCAGGGCACTGCGGGCTCCGCGACACCCCTCCACCTTCTGCTACAAGACAGAAGAACACACCTCTTCATGGGTGACATCACAATGCTTCTCCTTCCGTTCAGCCCCCTCCCCACCCCTCCCAGCACCCCCACACAGCCTGGCTGCTGAAGACCAGCTAGGCTGGCGTAGCACTCTCAGCCCTGTCCCCTTTGCCACGGGTTTGGGGACTCCTTCAGATGCCAGATGGTCAGGAGGCAGCAGGCCACACTTCCCAGAAAATGTCACCGATCATCTGATCTTGGGGGCAGGTAGGCTGTGGATTTTGCAAAGTAGAAAGACAGATTAAGGATACTTCTCCACCTCCTCAGGAACCTCTGGGATTTAAACCTCTGTCCCCTGGTGTTCCTCACCTGAGCCTGGCCAAATGGATGTTCTCATATACCTGGATTTCAGGTTTGAACTGAAGAATCGAGGCATCTGGGGAGAAGGAGCCGCATGGGGTGCGGCAGGGATGTCATCAGGTAACTCAGAGCTATATTCCTTCCCACCCTCTTCCCTTAGATAAGATAGGGTTTAGAGGCAAGATGGGAGCCCTGCCCTCTGCCTCACAGCCAGGAGCTGCCTTGCTCTTTTCTTCCCCCTGGGAGGGAGGGACTCACCTCTGCACTGAGCTCCTTGGACCCTCCGCCTCCAGAGCTTGATGCTGAGGGCCAGGATGGTGACTCCCAGGCCTGCTATGAGCGCCAGCACCAGGATCCAGGACACGTCCCAGCCCGTGGAAGGGGCACACTGGGCAGGGGAAGCATCCGCCGAGGCTGCAGTAAGGGCAAGACAAGAGCGATAAGGAGGAAGGCCGCGAGGGGGTCCGTCCCTGTGCCCCAAAGAGAGGCTCTCCTCTCTTGTCTGGTCAGTTCTTTCAAAAGACTTCAGAGCTTCCTTACCACCCCACTTTGCCCCTTTGTCCCTGAGCCCACGAGCCAGCATCGTTGGAGAATGGCAGTGTCCCTCGGCCCACACGTGGACAACAAACTCCAGAACAGACCACCCGCCGTAACTGCCATTTTTACTTATACCCTCCATGGTAATCTTTCCTTTCAAAAAAACATGAAGTGCCTTCCATGTATTCATTCTTTCACTCATTCACTCCTTAGTCATTTGCTGAGTGCCTGCATGCCAGGTACTATGCTAAGTGCTGCAGATATAGAGAGAAATAAGACTCAGTTACTGCACGTCAGTGGGCCTTTGCTTACTGAAATAATGGCCATTTGCTCCTCCCCCCTCTCTTGCAATGGGTTATTCTACATCCAGTAGTGTCCTTTCTCTGTATAGTGGATTTTTTTATTGTAAAACCATTATATATTTTATCTCCTTCTGCTTTCACTATCAAGGGGCCATGATAATGTACATGATTTCCTCAGCACTACTCTCCAAGCAATAATTCTTATTTTCTTCCACTGTGCAATGGGATATTCCACAAAAATCACAGAGTACCTTATTTGTAAACAATGGCATATTCCACTGAATCCTTCTCCCTCTTGGCTGGTGGGCTGTTCACCAGAAAACTGGCTTAACTAACTCCCTTCTCTGTTATGGATTCAGTCAGTGAGAAAAAGACTGTTCTACAGGCAATGGTCCGCTCCACCAGAAATCAGCACCCCCCCAACCTAACTACTAAGATTTGCCTCCTACCTCACTACTCCCCTAGCCAGAGGCAGCATCCCTTCCCATATTCCCATTACCTGCCAGGCTAAAGCTGACCCCTTTGCTCTGAGGCGTGAGGCAGCGGATGATTCTCGGTCTACGGCCCCTCGGCTCAGAGAGCCCCTCCCCAGGACACACCAAGAGCAGGGCAGCGCCATTGCCCCAGAAGGACTGTACGTGGCCCCTCACAGGACCCTTTCCCTCTAGCCAGGTCACAGAATCCAGGCGTCTGGCGGGGACGGTGGAGCACAGAAGGACAGAGCAGGAGGATCCATCTACAGTTCTCGCAGATAACTGGGATCCTGTGGGGAAAGAGGGACCCCCAAGTTCTTTGCCTGGGCTTACTAGCCCCCGGTGGCCCTGGTCTGCATGCCCACACTCACCTCTGAGCACGGAGACATCATACACCCTCCAGTTCTGGTATTTGTGGTGCTGACCCAGCACCGCACACCAGTACCGCCCAGCGTCGACCTCCTTGGACCCTTCCAGCCACAAAGAGTAGTTCGTTAGCACTTGGAGCCTGGATTCCCTCCCGGGCTTCTCAGGGTCTGGGACTAGCCTGCCCATTTGGACTTGGGCCACCAGAGCTGTAGAGAAGCTTGCTGTAGGACTGTGGAACCAGGACAGGACTTCGTCCCCATGCAGGGTGGGTGGTGAGGGACATGGCAGCTCCACTGTCTCCCCCAAGGCCACATAGATGGTCTGGATGTTGTCTGTGGGGAAGGGGTTGTGTGAGGCTGGAGAGCCCCATGAGCTCAACAACCCCCAAGCCAACCTCCAACCTTTGGCTTTCTCCCCTTCTGGTGGCTGTGAACACATTACCCAAGTGACAGCTATAAAAAGTGAGGTGGGGCTTTCCTCCCCTCTCCCCAAGTGAGTGAGGGAATCTGAGGGCAGGAGAGAAAAGGCTGGAATAGTTAGCAAATGCCCATATTACTTCCTCTCATTTCTCCTTTCTTTTATTTATTTATTTTTTTAATATAATTTATTTTATTATCATTAATTTACAATTACATGTGCAATATTACGATTATTAAACTACCCCTTCATCAGGTCCTCCCCACCAACCCCATTACAGTCACTGTCCATCAGACATTTCTCCTTTCTTGGCAGGATTTACTTATCCATTCTTATTTTCTAAAGGAACTCCACAGGACCTGGACCCTCATTGTCACAATATGGTTATTCCCCTATATTAGAGGCAGTGTGAGGTCAGTTAGGGTAAATCTATCTTCTTGAGTCAGATGCCTTCCCCACACCCCTGAGGAGAAACAGCAGCCGTCCCTCCAAATGTTGGAATGGTTGAAGAATCCCCGACCTCCTGTTCCTTACCTGCAGCAGCCTGGGGGCACGCACACAGGACCAGAAGGACGAGGAATAAGATCGCCATGAGGAAAGCCTGCCAAGTTCCCCTGCCTGGGACCTGGTGTCCCCAGGGAGGAAACAGAGACCAGATAAAGAGCCACACAGGCTGGTCTGGAGTGACATAGGCCTCTGGAGGGGATGGGAATGCTGGGGAGATAAAGCCCAGCTGCGTCTACTGGGGAAAAAGTGATACCCACCCTTTTGTCCTGAGGGGGAAAAGACCCAGTCCAGGCCACTCTGAAGATGACCTCCTCACCCTTCTGACTCCACATCAGCTCAGGGACTTAGATCAAAGACTCTACAGGCTAAGAAGCCCGTGCAAAAGGGGTCACGGCCATCTACTTTGCAGTCTGGAGGTACGTCCTGTGCTCTCTCGTCCTCCCATAAGAGACGCCAGCAATGAGCAAAGAAGCCCAGTCTTTATGCTGGTCTCCATGGAAGTGAGCACAAGACTGGACACCCAGTCAGTACTCCATAAGTGATTTTTTTAAATGACTTTCCTTGTGGCTACCTTGGCATACCACAGACCTCTTCCCAGCCCTTGATGAGTGTATTAAGCTATTATCCAAGGAGAAGGCTAACAGGGGCCTCGAGAATCCACTGAATCATCCCTTCACTCCAGGCAGGACTCACAAGACAGATCTTCATATAACTCTAGTTTTTATAGTTATTTGTTTGTTTTCTTAGTTTTTCTTTAAAAAACTTAATGTGCTGATTTATTTATTTGTTTATTTATTTATTTATTTATTTTTATTTTCCATGTTGGCATGTATCAATAGTTTTACTTCTTTTTTTAATTTTGCTATTATTAATGTACAATTACATGAGCAATATTATGGTTACTAGGTTCCCCCTATTATCAAGTCCCCACCACATACCCCATTACACTCACTGTCCATCAGCGTAGTAGGATGCTATAGAATCACTACTTGTCTTCTCTGTGTTATACTGCCTTCCCCGTATGCCGCCTCTGCTGCTGCATTATGTGTGCTAATCGTAATACCCCTTTTCCCCCCTTATCCTTTCCTTCCCACTCATTTTCCCCAGTCCCTTTCCTTTGGTAACTGTTAGTCCATTCTTGGGTTCTGTGAGTCTGCTGCTGTTTTCTTACTTCAGTTTTTTCTTTGTTCTTATACTCCACAGATAAGTGAAATCATTTGATAATTGTCTTTCTCCACCTGGCTTATTTCACTGAGCATAATACCCTCTAGCTACATCCATGTTGCAAATGGTAGGATTTTTTTTCTTCTTATGGCTGAATAATATTCCATTGTGTATATGTACCATATCTTCTTTATCCATTCATCTACTGATGGACACTTAGGTTGCTTCCATTTCTTGGCTATTGTAAATAGTGCTGCGATAAACATAGGGGTGCATCTGTCTTTTTCAAGCTGGGCAGCTGCATTCTTAGGGTAAATTCCTAGGAGTGGACTTCCTGGGTGAAATGGTATTTCTACTTTCATTTTTTTTGAGGAACCTCCACACTGCTCTCCACAATGGTTGAACTAATTTACATTCCCACCAGCAGTGTAGGAGGGTTCCCCTTTCTCCACATCCTCGCCAACATTTGTTGTTGTTTGTCTTTTGGATGTTGGCTATCCTAACTGGTGTGAGGTGATATCTCATTGTGGTTTTAATTTGCATTTCTCTGATGATTAGAGATGTGGAGAATCTTTTCATGTGCCTGTTGGCTATCTGAATTTCTTCTTTGGAGAAATTTGTGTTCAGCTCCTCCGCCCATTTTTTAATTGGCTTATTTGCTTTTTGTTTGTTGAGGTGCGTGAGCTCTTTATGTAATTTGGATGTCAACCCCTTATCGGATATGTCATTTATGAATATATTCTCCCATACTGTAGGATGTCTTTTTGTTCTATTGATGTTGTCCTTTGCATTACAGAGGCTTTTAGGTTTGATATAGTCCCATTTGTTCATTTTTGCTTTTGTTTCCCTTGGCTGGGGTGATATGTTCATTAAGAAGTTGCTCATTTTTATGTCCAAGAGATTTTTGCCTATGTTTTCTCTAAGAGTTTTATGGTTTCATGACTTACATTCAGGCCTTTGATCCATTTTGAGTTTACTTTTGTGAATGGGGTTAGAGAGTAATCCCGTTTCATTCTCTTACATGTAGCTGTCCAGTTTTGCCAACATCAGCTGTTGAAAAGGCTGTCATTTCCCATTGTATGTCCATGGCTCCTTTATCATATATTAATTGACCATATATGCTTGGGTTTATATCAGGGCTCTCTAGTCTGTCCCATTGGTCTGTGGGTCTGTTCTTGTGCCAGTACCAAATTGTCTTGATTACTGTGGCTTTGTAGTAGAGCTTGAAGTCAGGGAGCATAATTCCTCCCACTTTATTCTTCCTTCTCAGGATTGCTTTGGCTATTCGGGGTCTTTTGTGGTTCCATATAAATTTTAGGACTATTTGTTCTAGTTCACTGAAGAATGCTGTTGGTATTTTGATAGGGATTGCATTGAATCTGTAGATTGCTTTAGGCAGGATGGCCATTTTGACAATATTAATTGTTCATATCCATGAGCATGGGATGTGTTTCCATTTACTGGTATCTTCTTTAATTTCTCTCATGAGTGTCTTATAATTTTCAGAGTATAAATCTTTCACTTCCTTGATTAGGTTTATTCCTAGGTATTTTATTCTTTTGGATGCAACTGTGAATGGAATTGTTTTCCTGATTTCTCTTTCTGCTAGTTCACTGTTGGTGTATAGAAATACAAAAGATTTCTGTGTATTAATTTTGTATCCTGCAACTTTATTGAATTCAGATATTAGATCTAGTAGTTTGGGAGTGGATTCTTTAGTTTTTTTTATGTACAATATCATGTCATCTGCAAACAGGGACAGTTTGACTTCTTCCTTACCAATCTAGATGCCTTTTATTTCTTTGTGTTGTCTGATTGCCATGGTTAGGACCTCCAGTACTATGTTGAATAAAAGTGGGGAGAGTGGGCATCCTTGTTTTGTTCCCGATCTTAAAGGAAAAGCTTTCAGCCTCTTGGTGTTAAGTATAATGTTGGCTGTGGGTTTCTCATACATGGCCTTTATTATGTTGAGGTACTTGCCCTCTATACCCATTTTGTTGAGAGTTTTTATCATGAATGGATGTTGAATTTTGTCGAGTGCTTTTTCAGCATGTATGGAGATGATCATGTGGTTTTTGTCCTTCTTTTTGTTGATGTAGTGGATGATGTTGATGGATTTTCAAATGTTGTACCATCCTTGCATCCCTGGGATGAATCCCACTTGATCATGGTGTATGATCCTCTTGATGTATTTTTGAATTCGGTTTGCTAATATTTTGTTGAGTATTTTTGCATCTATGTTCATCAGGGATGGTGGTCTGTAGTTTTCTTTTTTTGTGGTGTCTTTGCCTGGTTTTGGTATTAGAGTGATGTTGGCCTCATAGAATGAGTTTGGGAGTATTCTCTCCTCTTCCACTTTTTGGAAAACTTTAAGGAGGATGGGTATTAGGTCTTCACTAAATGTTTGATAAAATTCAGCAGTGAAACTGGTCAAGGATGTTTGTTCTTAGGTAGTTTTTTGATTACCAATTCAATTTCTTTGCTGGTAATTGGTCTATTCAGATTTTGTTTCTTCCTGGGTCAGCCTTGGAAGGTTGTATTTTTCTAGAAAGTTGTCCATTTCTTCTAGGCTATCCAGTTTGTTAGCATATAATTTTTCATAGTATTCTCTCATAATTCTTTGTATTTCTGTGGTATATGTAGTGATTTTTCCTTTCTCACTTCTGATTCTGTTTATGTGCGTTGACTCTCTTTTTTTCTTGATAAGTCTGGCCAGGGGTTTATCTATTTTGTTTATTTTCTCGAGGAACCAGCTTCTGCTTTCATTGATTCTTTCTATTGTTTTATTCTTCTCAATTTTATTTATTTCTGCTTTAATCTTTATTATGTCCCTCCTTCTACTGTCTTTGGGCCTCATTTGTTCTTCCTTTTCTAGTTTCATTAATTGTGATTTTAGACTGTTCATTTGGGATTGTTCTTCTTTCCTGATGTAGGCCTGTATTGCAATATATTTCCCTCTTAGCACGGCCTTCTCTGCATCCCACAGATTTTGCGGTGTTGAATTATTGTTGTCCTTTGTCTCCATATATTGCTTGATCTCTGTTTTTATTTGGTCATTGATCCATTGATTATTTAGGAGCATGTTATTAAGCCTCCATGTGTTTGTGGGCTTTTTTCATTTTCTTTGTGTAATTTATTTCTAGTTTCATACCTTTGTGATCTGAGAAGCTGGTTGGTACCATTTCAATCTTTTTGAATTTACTGAGGCTCTTTGTGTGGCCTAATATATGATTTATTCTTGAAAATGTTCCATGTGCTGAAAAGATGCTCCACATCACTAATCATCAGAGAAATGCAGATTAAAACCAGAATGACATACCACCTCACACCAGTGAGGATGGCCAACATCCAAAACACAAATAACAACAAATGTTGGCGAGGATGTGGAGAAAAGGGCACCCTCCTACACTGCTGGTGGGACTGCAAATTAGTTCAACCATTGTGGAAAGCAGTATGGAGGTTCCTCAAAAAACTCAAAATAGAAATACCATTTGACCCAGGAATTCCACTCCTAGGAATTTACCCTAAGAATGCAGCAGCCCAGTTTGAAAAAGACAGATGCACCCCTATGTTTATCGCAGCACTATTTACAATAGCCAAGAAATGGAAGCAACCTAAGTGTCCATCAGTAGAAGAATGGATAAAGAAGAGTGGTACATATACACAATGGAATATTATTCAGCCATAAGAAGAAAACAAATCCTACCATTTGCAACAACATGGATGGAGCTAGAGGGTATTATGCTCAGTGAAATAAGCCAAGCCGAAAAAGACAAGTATCAAATGATTTCACTCATATGTGGAGTATAAGAACTGAGAAAAAAACTGAAGGAACAAAACAGCAGGAGACTCACAGAACCCAAGAACGGACTAATAGTTACCAAAGGGAAAGGGACTGGGGAGGATGGGTGGGAAGGGAGGGGCAAGGGGGAAGAAGGGACATTACGATTAGCAGATGTAATGTTGGGGGGGCACGGGGAGGGCAGTACAACCCAGAGAGGAGAAGTAGTCACTCTATGGCATCTCACTATGCTGATGGACAGTGACTGTAATGGGGTTGTGGGGGGGGACCTGATGAAGGGGGTAGTGTAATCATCATAATATTACTCATTTAATTGTAGATTAATGATATCAAAATAAACTTAAAAAAAAAAGAAAATGTTCCATGTGCACTTGAGAAGAATGTGTATCCTGTTGCTTTTGAATGGAGTGTTCTGTAGATGTCCATTAGGTCCATCTGTTCTAATACGTTGTTCAGTGCCTCTGTCTCTTTATTTATTTTCTGTCTGGTTGATCTGTCCTTTGGAGTGAGTGATGTGTTGAAGTTTCCTAAAATGAATTCATTGCATTCTATTTCCCCCTTTAATTCTGTTAGTATTTGTTTCACATATGTAGGTGATCCTGTGTTGGGTGCATAGATGTTTATAATAGTTACATACTCTTGTTGGACTGACCCCTTTAACATTATGTAATGTCCTTCTTTGTCTCTTGTGACTTTCTTTGTGTTGAAGTCTATTTTGTCTGATACAAGTACTGCAACTCCTGCTTTTTTTCTCACTATTAGGTGCATGAAATATCTTTTTCCATCCCTTTACTTTCAGGCTGTGTATGTCTTTGGGTTTGAAGTGAGTCTCTTGTAGGTAGCATATAGATGGGTCTTGTTTTTTTATCCATTCAGTTACTCTATGTCTTTTGATTGGTGCATTCAGACCATTTACATTTAGGGTGATTATCGATAGGTATGTACTTATTGCCATTGCAGGCTTTAGATTTGTGGTTATCAAAGGTTCAAGGGTAATTCTCTTACTATCTAACAGTCTAATTTAACTCACTTCATATGCTATTACAAACACAACCTAAAGATTCTTTTTTTTCCTTCTTCTCCTTTTTCTTCCTCCTCCATTCTTTGTATGTTATGAATCATATTCTGTACTCATTGTTTATCCCTTGGGTGACATGTATTTAGTCTTAGGAATACTTCCATCTACAGGAGTCCATCCAAAATGCACTGTAGACATTGTTTGTGGGAGGTAAATTCTCTCAGCTTTTGCCTATCTGAAAATTGTTCAATCCCTCCTTCAAATTTAAATGATAATCTTGCTGGGTAGGGTATTCTTGGTTCAAGGCCCTTCTGCTTCATTGCATTAAATATATCATGCCATTCCCTTCTGGCCTGTAAGGTTTCTGTTATGAAATCTGATGATTGCCTGATGGGTTTTCATTTGTATGTTATCTTTTTTCTCTCTCTAGCTGCTTTTAAAAGTCTGACTTTATCCTTGATCTTTGCCATTTTAATTATTGTATGTCTTGATGTTGTCTTCCTTGGGTCCCTTGTGTTGGGAGATTTGTGCATCTCCATGGCTTGAGAGACTATCCCTTCCCCAAATTGGGGACGTTTTCAGCAATTACCTCCTCAATGACACTTTCTATCCCTTTTTCTCTCTCTTCTTCTTGTGGTACCCCTATTAGGCAAATATTGTTCTGTTTGGATTGGTCACACAGTTCTCTCAATATTCTTTCCTTCTTAGAGATTCTTTTTTCTTTCTGTGCCTCAGCTTCTTTGTATTCCTCTTCTCTAATTTCTATTCCATTTACCATCTCTTCTACTACATCTAATCTGCTTTTAAATCCCTCCATTGTATGTTTCATTTCAGATATGGTATTTCTTAATGATTGAATCTCCATCTTAAATTCGTTCCTGAGTTCTTGAATATTTTTCTCTACCTCCATAAGCATGTTTATGAAATTTATTTTGAACTCTCTTTCAGGAAGATTGGTGAGTTCAGTTTCATTTGGCCCTCTTTCTGGGGTTTGTGTGATTTTGGTCTGAACCATGTTCTTTTGATGTTTCATATTTCTGTGTGGTGCCCTCTATTGCCCAGAAGCTCCAGTCTGTGGAGCTGCTCAGCCCCTAGAGTGAGTTTGGGGGTTGTAGGGGAGTGGAGCTGGTGTCTGGTGGGAGGAAAGATCTGTTTCCTGACTCCTGTCTGCCCTGCCTGTCTCCAGTATCACAGCCAGTGGGCCGAGCACACAGGTGTAAACCTCTGTGCTTGGCATCTCTAGCTGTTGTAGGTGAGGCCTCTCTGGCTGGGCTGAGTGACTGCTGGTTTGCGAGCCGGTGCTGTCTGGCCAGGAGGAAGGCTCAGCAGTCTGCGTATCACAGTGGGGGGCCTCAGAGCTGAGTAGCCAGCCAGGGGTGGAGCGCCTGAAGGTCCCCAAAGTTACCAATCTGCTGGGCAGAGCGCGCCCAGTCAGCCTTGTCCCCCTATCCCTTCTCCGGCGCAGCAAACTCTGTGCAAACCCCGCCCCTTCAGCAGCCCTCTTGCTTCTCGGAAGCCTCTCAGACTGCCTACCTTTCCCTTGTCTCAGAGCAGCCGGGTGTGGACCCCGTCCTCCACAAACGTCCAGAATCTGTCTCTCAAGCACTCTGCCTGTCCCAGCTCCCCATCCTCCAGAGCACCACACAATGTAGGTTTCTGCTTACAAAGCAGATCTCCACGGCTAGGTGCTCAGCAGTCCCAGGCTTCCGCCCCCTCCTGGATCCATTTCTCTTCCTTCCACTGGTGAGCTGGGGTGGGGGAAGGGCTTCGGTCCCACAGGATTAAGGCTTTCGTACGTTACCCTGTTTCCTGAGGTCTGCTCTGTTCGTGAGGTCGTATGCAGTCTGGTGCAGCTTTCTTTCCTGTTGCTGTTTTAGGGTTAGTTGTATTAACTATATTTTCACACTATCTGTGGTTTTGGGAGAAGTTCTCTGTCTCATCTCTCACGCCGCCATCTCGAATCCTGTGGGTTATTTATTTTTAAAGGCTCTTTTTAAAAAGCTTTTCTTGAAATATAGTTGATATACAATATTACAATGGTTTCAGATGTATACCATAGTGGTTTGACAATACTAAATTCTCACCATAAGTGTAGTCACCATCCGTCACCATACAAAGATATTACAATATTATTGGCTACATTCCCTATGCTGTATTCTATCACCATGACTTACTTTACAATTTGAAGTTTGCACTCTTTATCCTTTTACCTTTTTCATCCACCCCTCTGACCACCATTGCCATGGTAACCAACAGTCCTGTGTTGTTCTCTGTGTTTATTAATTTATTTCTATTTTGTTCATTTGTTTTGTTATTCAGATTCCACATGCTGAGTGAAATCACACCATATTTACCTTTCTCTGTCTGACTTATTTCACTTGTCATAATATCCTCTAATCCATCCATGTTTGTTGTAAATGGCATAATTTCATTCTTTTTAAAAAAATTTATTTATTTATTATTAAGGTATTATTGATATACTCTTATGAAGGTTTCACATGAAAAAACAATGTGGTTACTATATTCACCCCTGTTATCATGTCCCCCCTATACCCCATTGCAGTCACTGTCCGTCAGTGTAGTCAGATGCCACAGATTCATTATTTGCCTTCTCTGTCCTACACTCACTGTTTTCCCCACGATCCCCCCCACACCATATGTGCCAATCATAATACCACTGAATCCCCTTCTCCTTCCCTCCCCACCGGCCCTCCCCCACCCCTCCTCTTTGGTAACTGCTAGTCCCTTCTTGGAGTCTGTGAGTCTGTTGTTGTTTTATTCCTTCAGTTTTGCTTCGTTGTTATACTCCACAAAAGAGGGAAATCATTTGGCACTTGTCTTTCTCCACCTGGCTTATTTCACTGAGCATAATATCCTCCAGCTCCATCCATGTTGTTGCAAATTGCAGAATTTGTTTCTT
The DNA here is from genome assembly GCA_032199065.1 of Smutsia gigantea. Lineage (NCBI taxonomy): Eukaryota > Metazoa > Chordata > Mammalia > Pholidota > Manidae > Smutsia > Smutsia gigantea. The sequence goes on from JAVSCE010013327.1 coordinate 48,185, forward strand.
TCTTATGGCTGAGTAGTATTCCATTGTGTATATGTACCACATCTTCTTTATCCAGTCATCTACTGATGGACACTTAGGTTGCTTCCATATCTTAGCTATTGTAAATAGTGCTGCAATAAACATAGGGGTGCATATGTCTTTTTTTTTTCCTTTTTTAAAAATTTATTTTGGTGTCATTAATCTACAGCATATGTCTTTTTGAATCTGAGAAATTATATTCTTTGGGTAAATTCCTAGGAGTGGAATTTCTGGGTCAAATGGTATTTCTATTTTGAGTTTTTTGAGGAATCTCCATATTGCTTTCCACAATGGTTGAATTAACTTACATTCCCACCAGCAGTGTAGGAGGGTTCCCCTTTCTCCACATCCTCGCCAGCATTTGTTGTTCTTAGTCTTTTTGATACTGGCCATCCTAACTGGTGTGAGGTGGTATCTCATTGTGGGTTTTATTTGCATTTCCCTGATAATTAGTGATGTGGAGCATCTTTTCATGTGACTGTTGGCCATCTGAATTTCTTCTTTGGAGAAGTGTCTGTTCATATCCTCCGCCCATTTTTTATTCATGTTTTTTAGTTTTTGGGTGTTGAGGCATTTGAGTTCTTTATATATTTTGGATGTTAACCCCTTGTCGGATACATCGTTTACAAAAATTTCATTATTTTTTAAGGCTGAGTAACATCTCATATATGTACCACATCTTCTTTATCCATTCATCTATGATGGACACTTAGGATGCTTCCATATCTTGGCTATTGTAAATAATGTAATAAACATAGGGGTGCATATATTTTTTTCAAATTAATTATTTTATTTTCTTCAGGTAAATTCCCAGAAGTGAAATAGCTGGATCTATGGTATTTCTATTTTTAGTTTTTTGAAAAAAACAAAAACAAAAACAAAACCTCTGTACTGCTTTCCACGTTGGCTGCACCAATTTACATTCCCTCCAACAGTGTATGAAGGTTCTCTCTTCTCCACATCCTCAGTAACTTATTTCTCCTCTTTTTGATATTAGCCATTCTGATGGGTGTGAGGTGATATTTCATTGTGGTTTTGATTTGCATTTCTCTGATGATTAGTGAGGTTGAGCATTAAAGACTATTTTTAAAATTGTTTTTGATGAAATACCCCATGCATACCAAAGGCTATATCTAACGCACAACTGTATAATGGCTAAATAAACGGTGGTATATTCACCCCATGGAACATTCCACAGCAAGGAGTGCACAAACCTCAATGACAAGCAACAGGTTGAATCTCGCAAACACAATGATAATAAAAGAGGCCAGAAACAAAGGGCATGTGTTATATGATTCTATTTATATTAAGAACAAACAGGCAAAACTAATCTCTGATGTTAGAAATTAAGATATCCCCTCAGTGGGGCGGATAATGACTGGTAGTGATCCGGGGAGGGTCTTCTAGGTGCAGTAATGATGTGTTCTTTATCCAAGTACTGATTACACGGATACATTCAATTGGTACACTTTTCTATATATGTGTTTACTCTAATAAGAAGCTAAATAGTTTATATATTATGTAGATGTATGGTACAAAGAAAGTTAAAACAAACTTGTATACTACTAAGAAAGAGTATTAGTATTTCAAAAATACTCTATGCTTATAACACTTCTAAATTTACTCTTCAGCTTTCATTAACTTGATCATTAAATTGTACGTGTTTTTTAAATTTTACAGGTGTATAAACTATGTCATGTTGCATATAATCTGTGGCTCTTTTTTCCATTTATTATTATGGTTCTGAGATTTGTCCACGCTTAAGAGGGATAATTCATTCCCCCCAATATTAACCAGTACTTGATACATCTTAACAAAACTGAGTCGTCCTATCCATGACCATGGTGTAGCTCTCCATTTATTAAGCCTTCGTTTAACTCTTTCATGACTTTTTGTGATTTTCTTCATAAAATCTTGTGTTTTTTTAAATCTTATATATTCCTAGACACCTTACCTTTTTTGTTGCTCTTGTCAAGTGCTCCTAAATTACCCCACTGTTGCTCGAGAGTCTACCAATATTAAGGGATAGAAAAAAATGATTAAACTATTTTCTAAACAACTTCTAACTCTCCTCGTTCCAAACGCCTCCAACTAATTTATGACCATTGCTGTACCCGTAGATCCACCTGCACGAAAGTCTTCTCAGGCAGCGCGGAAAATGTCTCGACTGGGCGCGAGGAGGATCCGGTACATGCTGACGTAAAGGGCACGCGACACTTTAGAAGCCGGGGAGGGCGTGGCCAGCAGGGGGACTCTGCTGCTGGAAGAGCAGCAGCCCGAGCCGGGGCCATGGCGAAGCTGCTGAGCTGTGTCCTAGGCCCCCGGCTGTACAAAATCTACCGGGAAAGGGACTCTGAAAGGGCCCCCTCCGGCGTCCCTGAGACTCCAACCTCAGTCACTAGCCCCCCTTCCAGCTCCTGGGTGAGTCGAGTTCTCCCCTGGTCAAAAACATGGTATGGCCCAAACCCTTTTGCGGCCTTTGCTCCCCAGTAGCGCCCATTACTTGAAATCGGGGGAGCCTGCTTGTCAACTCAGTTGTCCCCAAAGTCTGCGCTCTTTGTGCTTTCTGGGTTAAAGTCACGCCTATGGACTGGCCGCCTCCTTTATCGCTGTTTGCAACCGCTTTCTCATTCCGACCACCACTCCTTGCTTTTTTCTTTCGCGGCCCCCCCACCCTGTCTGCGTAGTTCATGCCAGTCCCAATGGACTTTTAAGCCCTGGAAGAGAGAGACCCTGCGCGGATTCGGGAGTTGGGTGATTTTGCCATCAGACTCTCAATTTCTTCTTACCCAGTGCCTCTACCGGTTCCGTTTTATCTTCCCTCCACCCTGTCCTTGAATTTCAAAATGACTTCTTCAACAGATCATGTATCCGCTGCCTCCTACCCCCCAACCTACTTTGGAGACCACAGGGTTATTGCATTCATGAAAGCTGGGGGTGGTGGTAGGCTGTGCCCTTAAATACTCTCTTTCTTTCTGTCGGTACTCTCATATTATCTTTACTGTTCTTGCAAACTGCCCACCCTCAGCCACATTCTCTTCCTTTTTAGCCTACTCTTATTTGTGATGCTCTTTGCTCTTCTTTCCCTCGGTGTCCCTTTCCTAGCTTCTATAACCCCTCTCCCCATATACACACGCCCACAACCCAATTGTGAAAAGGAGCAAATGTCTCCAATGCTGCTTTCACTTTTGCTTCCCAGCCCACCCCTCTGTGTGTTCTCATGGTCTGGGGTGGGAAATCAGGCTCAGAGCTGGGGTGGGGAGAGGGACTTCTTTGGGAGCCAGGGAAGTATGTCCCAGAAGTGATAGCTTTGGAGGCTAGAACCAGAGGACATGCACCGTATCTTCTGAAAAGGAAGGGGAAGGACTTGCCAATGGCAGGGTCCTTAAGGCAGCCATCTGTTTTGGCAGGATACATACTATCAGCCCCGTGCCCTGGAAAAGCATGCTGACAGCATCCTGGCGCTGGTACGTCTGCCCTGGCACCCGGGACTCCTGCGTCTTTTCAGACCCCGCTGCCCTTCTGAACTGTCTCCTTCCTGGCCTGGGAGAAGGCAGCGCCCCTGGGGGAGGGGTATACTCTGGGCTGTGCAGCAGACCTCCCCAGCACACACATGTGGACACGCTCTCAAGTGCGCATACCTGGCACTCCCCATTGGTGTGTGCACTGCTTTCTCTGGGGCAGTCTGAGCCATGAGAAAAGCGTGTTTACTCTTGGGACCACCTGCAGGTGCTAAGTCCTGCAGTCCCCAGTGACCTGTCCTCCTTGGCAACTAACCTCTGTGGCTGCAGAGACAGCTGTGTTCTCTGGCAAGGTTCCTATGGTGACATTTGTGCATCTCTTGGGGACCAGGCCAGGAACTGTCCTGAGCAGGGCCAGTTAATTGAAAAGGCTTGATTAACTTAAGTAGAGAGAGAAACTGGCCTTTAAATGGGATAGAATTATGACGGAACTTGATAAGAGGAAGAAAATAGAACCTGTGCCTAGTTTTTCCAGCCTCTGTTATGCTCTGACACATTGCCTTTCAGCAAACACTGAGCACCTATTGTGTGCATGATATCATGCACAGAATAGGTACTTGATATGATATCCCTCAGGTTATCTACTTTGCTCAAAGCCTAAACCTGGAAATGGCAGGGTTGTGTGTGTGTGTGTGTGTGTGTGTGTGTGTGTGTGTATTGATTGCTTGTCCCTATCTCTTTGCTGCAGGCTTCAGTCTTCTGGTCCATCTCTTATTACTCCTCTCCCTTCGCCTTCTTCTACTTATACAGAAAAGGTCAGTGTGGTTTCAAAGGTGGTGGGACAGAAACTGGGCAGGTGGTTGGCAGATGAGCTGACCTTCTAAAAAGGAAAGGGGACCTATGAGGATGGCTTGGCTTCCCTCTTCCATCAGGCATCTTCTTCCTCAGAGGGCGTGGCTGTCCCAAAGAAAGGGTATGGTGTGGAAGTTGGGGCTGAACTGGGAAGGGTTTCTGAGGAGCAGTTGGGAAAGGTCCTCACATAGCCCTTCTCCCCTCCCAGGTTACTTGAGTTTGTCCAAAGTGGTGCCATTTTCTCATTATGCGGGGACATTGCTTCTACTCCTGGCAGGCGTAGCCTGCCTTCGAGGTAAGTGGAGAGGGATCTTGGCTTGAATCAATCCGTCACTGGTTAAGTATTTGTTAAGTAGCTTCTGCAAATACAATTTTGTGTTGGGCCCTGATAGGGAATAATTGAGAAAGGTCAGGGCATGATCTTTTCCTTAGAGGGCTTGAGTCATAAATATGAACAACTAATTAGCAGAAAATCTTGCTATTACCTAGAAAAGATGTGTATACCCTACAACAATTCCACATGTATATATACAATAGTCCTAAACTGGAAACAACTCCCTGGCCAGATGATAGGATGGATCGATACATGGGGCTTATGGGCCTACCACAGAACACAAAACAGCAGTGCAAATGCACAAATAAGAGCTCCACTCACCAAGGCAAATGAATCTCACAGATGTAATGTTGAATTAAAGAAGCGGACCACCAGGCAACTTATGTAAAGTTCAAAAGGGATGCATAAGTAAGTGACAAAACACTAAAGAAAAACATGGGTATGGTTGTCTTGAAAGTCAGGAGAGTCATCATCTGGGAGTGGGAGACAACAGGATGGGAAGACTCCTGGTGGCAGATGGTTTTGTTTTCTCCGTGACCTGGGGGATGGTCACATGAATGCCTGTTTGTATTTTTTAGACTGAATGTATCTTTTATGTACATGTGTTATATTTCACAATTAAAAAAACGAGACAAACCAAATCATTGTCCCCTGGTGGGTGCATGTGATGAAAACCAGGTGAGGGGGATGCTGGAGAAGGGAGTGGTAGGTCAGGAGCTAGATGGCTGAAGTTAGGTCCAGCCTGGGGTGGTAGGTCAGGAGCTAGATGGCTGAAGTTGGGTCCAGCCCCCTGATCACCAGGCTGGGCTCCGTCCTTAGGCCTTTACTGACCACCCCTCTCTTCAATTTTGTCTTAATTTATTTTTAATTTGGAAAACAAGTTGAATTCAGAAAAGTCCAGAGAATAAAATATCAAAAAGAACTAAAATGCTTATGTTTTATGTTATTGCTTCAAATGCCTTTTGTCAGTAAAATACTATAAAGCATTACAGACAGAGTTGGTGTTCCTTTTGGAATCTTCCTCATCCCATGTTCCTCTTTCCTCACAAGTAATCATTGTCATCCTCTGTGGTATCTTTCCTAGTCCATGTTTTTATACTTTTATGAAATATGTATTTCAATTCATCAGGTTTAAGCTACTATGAACTGTAAAATGCATACTGATTTCAGTTTTCAAATGTGAAAAAAAATTCACATTTTAGAATCCAAAATATAATAAGCATAAATAATATATAACATTCTTTTGCACATTTTACATTTTTGGCACAAATGGCATCTCTCTATACAAATCATTCTGCAGCTTGTTTCATTCTCAGTATTGTTTAAGGGCTCTACCCTTGATAATACAAGGCATTCCAGTTGATTCTGGCTTTATTTTCTTCGCAGAACTTACCCCTCATTTACTTGTTTATTGTCTTTCTTCAGTCCCCCCCCATCCCTAGCCAAAGTGCCAACCCTGAGGGCCCAAGCCTACATGTTTCTACTGTGTCAGAACAGTGCCTGGCATATGACACCCATCAGGCCAGTGGAAGCAGAAAAGTCAGGGTGTGAGGCTCCTTGGCAGTGGAGGGAGAGTGGATATGATTGCTGAGGGACCAGGTGAAGACAGACGGGAGCTCAGTGTCAAAAAAGGCTCTCGTTTCAGAGAGAAGTTGAATGGAGATTGGGGAGCAGTCCAGGAATCGGAAGGAGGCAAAGATGGGCCCAGCAAGCAGAGGAGGAAGGACAGGAGGAGAGTGCTGAGGGGCACAGCTGAAGAGAATGAGGACAGAGGAAGGGGACTTGGATTCAGTGAGGAAGTAATTAAGGGGCAGGAACAAGAGCTGCAAAGCCAGATAGCAGGGAGTTAGAACGTATAGCAAAGAGCCAGAAAGCAAGCATCAGAGAGGGGTGGCAGTGAAACGAAGAGAAACCCAGCATTAGCAAGGGCGAATAATAAGGTTGCGTGACTGGGAGAACGAACATTCTGGAGGGTGGAAGGTCAGTAGTCTATTATAAAGAAACAAAACTGAAGAAACTAGGGAGGGGAAGAATCCTGAAGTTGGTTGCTGGGTTTGGAGGAAGGGGGTCAGCCCCAGTCTCCTGTTTCCCCAGACTGTGGGCCCTCCCTTCCTTTTCTTTTCATTTCTCCTTCCAGGGCCTTCTTGCCCACTCCAGTTCTCTTCCTGAAACCTACTGATCTTGCTTCTCAGTTTTCTTAACAGTATTTCCTGTCCTCTCTACCAGGCATTGGCCGCTGGACCAACCCCCAGTACCGGCAGTTTATCACCATCTTGGAGGCAACACATAAGAACCAGTCCACAGAAAACAAGGTGAGAGTTTCCAGAGGTTCAAGGAAAGGTGCCAGACAGGTCTCCTGGCACAGCTTCCTCAGCTGCCTCCCTAGAGCACCAGGCACTGGCTTCTGCCAGCAGGAGGAGGTGTGTTTTGCCACCCACCACTCTGGGTGTTTGCTGGCATATCGCTGTGTCCCTTCTCCCCTCCACAGGCGAACTGTCCACCTGGGGGATTTTTCCTTCTTGCTACTTCTGATGGAATATTCCGCCAGAATAATCCTCCACCTCTCCACCCTCCATTTGCAAGAGCTATAGAAACATTCCACAGTTTTCTTAGAAGGGGTTCTCTATCACAGCAGCTCAGTTCCGTAAATATTTGTTTATTTTTGCTGTGTGCACTGAACACCATGCTAGTTGTGTTTGGGGAGGGACAAGATGGACAGGTATGGCCGCTCTTGTGCCCAGGAGCACAGCGTGGTGCCAGGAGGGAGAGAAGCCAGAGCACAGTGTCCTTGGAGCTGCGCCAGCTCAGCTGGTGATAGTTTGATTATCTTTGAGAAGGAGCCCTATAAAGCTCATTCCTGTTACAGAGGAGTCTGTGGGATCAAACAGCTGTTGACCACCGTCATCGTATCACTGGTCACTCCACACCACCACTTAGGGAGCTTTGTAATGATGCTCTGCCACGCTGCTGTCGGGTGCATTTTGGGTACCTCCTTTCTAATCCTCACAACAACTGCGGGAGGTGGCGTTATTACCCTCGCTTACCCATCTGAGGGAAATAGTCAAGGAGAGGTTAAATGACCCAAGCAAGTGAAAGAGCAAGGAAGCAGCTGAATCTGGATTTGAGTTCCAGTCTGAAAAAAGCTTACTTGAAATCTGCTTTTTTTCATTTTGTTTTGTCTTGCCATTTACATTTTTGCACAGGTTTTCTTATTTCTCTAAGTTGAGTTATTTTTAAAAATAACTTGTCAAAATATTTCTGTGACAGAAAATAAAAGACAACTCTCTGAAGACAATGCCGGGTGCCCTGGGGATGGGGAAGGAGTATAGCCGAGTGTGAGGCACGGCTCCCGCTGCCGTCAGAGAGCATGTGGACTGACTCGGGGAGACTGGAGCGCAGATGGTCTGGGCGGCACCGGCAGCCTGGGGCAGCAGGAGCTGGGGGAGGGAGGTGGCCATGAGGATGACCAGACAAGGGCAAAGGAACCACTGAGAGTGTGACTTCCCTCCTTTATTCTCACCCAACCTTGGGACAGTCATTTTGATCCACTGTGACAGCATCATGTAAAGGATGAAGATGGGGAAGAGAGCGTGACCAGCCAGCTGGCCCCCCACCTCCTCCTTTAGAAGCACCAGCACCTCTGGCCATGCTTCCTGGGTCTTAGGTTTTGGAAAAGCAGAGTGCTGGGTTCATCTTCTGGAAGAGGGCAGACAGGCCAGCCTTGATACTTGATAGAGCATCCTCTCTTGACGATTCTGGCCATGTCAGAGCTTTCCACCTAAGAACTGGGAGGGTGTTGACCTCTGCTTGTTGCTCCGTGATGTGTGGGGGCCAGTCGCTGGATGATGAGGGTGTCGAGGGTGGGTAGGTAGACTTCCTCCCACTTCTCAGTTCCCCTCTTCATCCCCTCCTCTTCTCTCCCTGACCACCACAGAGACAGCTCGCCAACTACAACTTTGACTTCAGGAGCTGGCCAGTCGACTTCCACTGGGAGCAAACCAGCAGCCGGTGAAACCCCAGTTCTTTCCCTCCATCGTTCCTCCGCCCTGCCTCCCACTTCCATCCGCTTCTTAGGCCTGCCTTCCAGTGCCATCTCCTCCCTCATATCCCAATGTCCTCTGAACCTCAGATGTCCAGCCTGCTGCTGGTGACCCCATCCTCTCTTGGTTCTTTCCATCCCTCAGGAAAGAGTCCCGGGGGGGCCCTTCTCGCCAGGGCGTGGCCCTGCTTCGCCCAGAGCCCCTGCACCGAGGGACAGCAGACACCCTCCTCGACCGGGTCAAGAAGCTGCCTTGTCAGATCACCAGGTGGGAAGCAGCAGGGAGGAGAGGCTAGCAGGGGCAGAGGGGACCTGGGGTGAGGGCTCCAGGACTGGGTGCTCCGTTGTAAGAGAGCTGTCATTCACTGGGCCCAGTACCATGTGCTTTGTATTATTTGTGACAAAGTAGTTTTAATACACACTTATGTGTGAAGATCCACATTTATGTGCAAAGAAAAGAGGCTCAGAGAGGCCCAAAGTCTCACAGGTAGTGAATGAAGAACTGGAACATTAACACAGTTTTGTCTAACACAGAAGTTCTTTCAGTGAGGCTGAGAGGGAAGAATGAGGTTGGCAATACAGAGGGGACCCATAGCCTAAGCTGGAGCAAGGTCCAGTGGCTGTTGTGTCCCTGTCCTGGCCCCCTGCTCCTTGGTCATAACACCCTGCACAGGCACATTTCTGCATCTGTGAATAACCCACCTCATAGGGTTGGTGAGAATAAGTACGGTAGCATATTCTCAAGGGCTTCAACCTTGCCCTGATAGCACATGGCAAAGCCCAGGTAAATTATAGCTGTGGGTTCTGATGCTGTCAGAATTAGTGATAGTCCCACTGATATCTTACAGTGGAGCAGACACTGGGAATTTTCGTTGCTGGGTATGGGAAGCAGGTTCTGGGATACCAGTAAGGAGGCAGACTTGGTGGGCTGTTGACGGTGTGAAGCCAGATTTGGGGTATTGAAGGGGATGCTTGTGCAGCATTGTCCTGGGGACGCATCTTACTTCAGGATCAGGCAGAAGTGACTGCTTGTCTTTCTCAGGCGCAGCACCTGCTGCGTCTTATCTGTCTCGATTGCACATTTGTTTGGCTCAGTGTATATTTATTAAGCACCTACTCTCTGCCAGTCTCTAGGTACCTACCACATGACCAGTAATGGGTATACTGCAGTGAACAGAACAGCCAGATCTCTGCCCTGATGGAGTCGGCAGTCTGGTTTTGGTTTCAAACTATGGATCTTCACCTATTAGTGAATCTTGAAATCAATTTTCTGAATTACGACTCTCACTTTTTAAAAAATATTATTTATTTGGAGACTTTTAATAAGTTATATTTCTACATTAACAGAATTTGATAATAATTTTACTGTTACCTATATACAGAAAGTAGTATCTCATAAAACTTTTGGTATTACATGTACATATGCATGTCCTGGCTACGATATGAAATGTGTATCTTGCAAAGGTTGCAGCCGAAAAAGATTGAAAAACACCATCCTGGTACAGATCCTATTAATTCATTAAGTCCTGAAAGAAGAAGATGAAGCTGTGAAGGTCAAGGGTGAAGCAGGCACCAGAATCTGAGTGGTCGGGTTGGGTTGGGCCCTGGGCCCCACTTCATGTGCAAAGAAAAGAGGCTCAGAGAGGCCTGGGGTCGGGGGTTCGTCACTGCATGTTCCCCACAGCTACTTGGTGGCACACACCCTGGGGCGTCGGATGCTGTATCCTGGCTCCGTGTACCTGCTCCAGAAGGCCCTCATGCCTGTGCTGCTGCAGGGCCAGGCCCGGCTGGTGGAGGAGGTGAGGCGCTCCTGCCCCCAACCCTCCACCCAGCTAGGGAAGTGGACTCCTGCTCCTCACGACTTAGCCGCTGCATCTCCCCCACTCAGTGTAATGGGCGCCGGGCAAAGCTGCTGGCCTGTGACGGCAACGAGATTGACACCATGTTTATGGACCAGCGGGGGACATCTGAGCCCCAGGGACAGAAGCTGGTGAGAGGGAGCAGGGAGTCTAAAGATGGGAGTATGGGGAGGGTAGTGGAGGTTCTGGGGATCTCATTTCTATAGCAGCCCCAAGTAAGCACAGTTCGGGATAATCCCATCTCCCAGCTCTTGGTGTAGGGAAACCTGCAATAGGGAACTGGATGAAGTAGGAGTTAACCATCAAGGACCAAAAAGTAAGCATCATAGTCACCACTTAGCATTTAGCAGGTGCACGGCATGTATTTAATCCTCATAACAACCCTGTAAGATAGGTACTATTTATGTTAGCCCATTTTACAGATGATGCAACTGAGGCCCAGAATAACTTTTCCAGATCATGCAGTTTATAAGTGGGAGAGCCGGAATTTGACCCCTGGTAGCCTGGCTCCAAAGTCTCCTGCCTCCACGAAGCAGCCCTGGAAAAAGCACTAAACCATTGGTCTAAGGAGCTGGGTTCTGGCCCCCATTTTCCCAACTGCTGTGAGAGTCCATGCAAGTCCCTCTGTCTCTGAGCTTTGACTCGGGGCACCATGGAATTAGAGTTAATGTGACCATAAGTCTGGAGCCCAGAGAAGAAGAGGGAAAGAGTCTGGCATACCTCACAAAAGAAACAGTCACAGAAAAAACAGACCTAGAAACTAGAAAAAAAAAATACCCATACTCTCATTACTGAGGGACATCTCCCTGGAGGTCTTCCATTGAAAAATGGACCCTGAGCTGGGTGGTGGAGCAATTCCTCTGCCTCTGAGGGCCCAGTTTGCTAAACATTTGCATCCACTTTGCTCCTCATTTATGGACCTTGTGAAATGAGAGGTTTCTCTTCCCCTTGGAGAGAACTGGAGTATACCCTTTCCTCTCCCCTGTAAAGCTCCACAGGCTTCCCTGCCTGCCATGAGGGGGACTTTCAGTACCAATTTGGCTCCTTCTGCCTCCTTCCGTAGGTCATCTGCTGTGAGGGGAACGCGGGCTTCTATGAGGTGGGCTGCATTTCCACGCCTCTGGAAGGTAGGCCCATGGCTCAGGACTCCTCTCTGCCCTTGTGAATGCAATGTCCCCACCTTCCACAATGATGTGACCTCCCTGGGCCTGACCACTTTGAGTGAGGTTTGAGACCCTCATCTTTGGGGAAAAGTCCACCCCTCTTTGTTTTGCTAACCTTATTACATCCCTCCCTTCAGGCTGTGTCCCTAATCTTATTACGCTCTTTATTTTGCTACCCCCTAGCCACACACATCCTTCTGCTGCCCCAGAACTCTAGTGCCATCTCCCCATTCTGGGAAAGCTTTGGAGTTACTTGCCTCTGAGTTGGGGGGTACTTAGAGCTCCAGTGCCCTACTGTGCCTTTCCCCAGGGCTGGAGGAGGGGAGGGCCAGAAGGTTCTAGCCCCTCCTCCCCGTGTTACAGCTGGATATTCAGTCCTGGGCTGGAATCATCCGGGCTTTGCTGGAAGCACGGTGAGACCCTCTCTAATATTCCCTCCTTTTCCTGAATTATGGTCTGTCTCCCTCTGGTCAGTCTCTGGAGTTAGGGAAAGGGGTGTGCATTTCTGTGAGGGCTTACACTCACCTGTGGCCGGGGTGCCCAGTGCAGGGAGCTGCCATGTTCCCTCCTGTCACAGTAGGGAATTGGCAGGAGGGCTGGTGTCTGGAGAGAGCAGCCCCTCTCATCACCTTTCCTTCCACACCACCTCTATTGCAGGGTAGCTGCAGGAAGGGCACAGGCTGGGAAGGCACAGGCGGCAGGCGAGCTGACCTTTGGTGCTGACCCTGCCTTTGCCATTCGCCCGACAGGGGGTGCCGTTTCCACAGAACGAAGCCAATGCCATGGATGTTGTGGTCCAGTTTGCTATCTACCGCCTGGGCTTCCAGCCCCAGGATATCATCATCTATGCCTGGTCCATTGGGGGCTTTACTGGTACCAGCCTCCCTCCTACCCACATTCATGCCATCCCTGCCCTACCCCAAGGAGAGGTGGGAAGTACACATGGCTTGGGAGTGGGGTGGAGGCTTAAGGAAGGAGAGGATGGAGGTGAGATTTCTGAGTGGGCTGGAAGAACATATCTTGTGTGTATACATTCACATTTCCTTCCACCCTCATGCCTCACTAGTAAAAGTAGTCCAGGGGTCCTGGGGTGGAACAGGGAGGTGAATGTTTCCTCCGAGTATTGTCTTCAGTGTACTTTAACGTTCTCTCTCCATCCTCTCCAGAGAGTGTCTTGACTGGGTGAAGTGAGGGATTAAGGAGAAAGCCGGGCTAAACCTAGTAGGGAAGATGGGGTCAGCTAGTAGGGAGGGAGGGTCCGTGGGATGAGGGTGGGGATAGTGCGCAGGGACCCTCAGGTCCTCATCCGCCTTTCCCGCCCTGGCACCAGCCACCTGGGCAGCCATGTCCTACCCAGACATTAGCGCCGTGATCCTGGATGCCTCCTTTGATGACCTGGTGCCCTTGGCCTTGAAGGTCATGCCGGACAGCTGGAGTGAGTACGACTCCCAGGCCTTCCCAGAGGAAGGGATGGGCTGGCACTGGGAGTTGTTCTCACCGGGGATGGTTCCCTTTCCTGTGGGCGGGAAGCAGGTCACTCCGTTGTTGAGAAGCAGGAGGACTCGGCTGTCTGGGGACCTCAATTTTCTCTCTCCATGAACAGTGGGGACCTTTGTGTTGGGCAGGGTCTTTGTCTCTACTGTCCCTTCACTTTTATCCCACTCTAGGGGGCCTGGTGACCAGAACAGTGAGGCAGCATCTCAACCTAAACAATGCGGAGCAGCTGTGCAGGTAAGGGCAGGCCAGTGTCCACCAGGTTACAGCCTTCCCCGCCTCACCCCATTGCAGGCTCTGCTGGGCCTTCAAACACTGAAATTAGTACTAAAGAGCAAGTAGGTAAATGACTACTGCCCTGCATCCCGAGTGACTCTGCCACCACCCAAGCTGGCCCAGCTGCCGCCAGGTTCCTGGGGACCCTGGACCTTCTCAGGATCTGACAAGCCAAGGGTTAATCTCCCAGCAAGGTCAGACTTTGAGCAAAGCCCAATCTTAAGTACTCTGACTCTTGCCCCCGGGGGAAGGGCTAGCCCACCAGCTCTTAGCAGCGGAAGAGAATGCAGCCAGCCAGCCAGCGCTTTAGTGCGGTGGCCTGTTGTCACTCATCTCCCTCTGAGCCCTCACTGCCCCTGTGCTGTCCCCTGAAGGTACCAGGGCCCTGTGCTGCTGATCCGCAGAACCAAGGATGAGATCATCACCACCACGTGAGTGCCTGGGAACCTCTGTCCTTGGCTGTGGCGATTGCTGGAAAGTTGCCCCTCCCACCTCTGCCTACCAGAAACTCAGCTAGGTATTCAGACCCTCCCCATCCTCCAGCCCTCTAGTATACATCCTCATCCCCAGGGTTCCTGAGGATATCATGTCCAACCGAGGCAATGACCTTCTGCTGAAGCTCCTGCAGCACCGGTGAGAGCCAGGGGGGTGTGCGCATGTGTGTGTGCGTGTGTACTGATACCAGCACAGAGAGGGAGGGAAGAAGGTTCAGGGATGAGTGAAGAGACCTGGGTCCCAACCTCCTGTCCTGGCACTCCCTCTGTAGGTATCCCCATGTGATGGCAGAGGAGGGTCTTCGAGTGGTGAGGCAGTGGCTGGAGGCCTCCTCAGAGCTGGAGGAAGGTGAAAGAGGCTCTGGTCAGGCCTTTGGGTGGGGGCCCGGCAAGGCCAGGTCGCTGACTGGCACTCATCCCTCTCTCCCTTGACCAGCCTCGATTTACAGCCGATGGGAGGTGGAGGAGGACTGGTGTCTGTCTGTCCTCAACTCCTACCAGGCAGAACATGGGCCTGACTTCCCCTGGAGCGTGGGTAAGGAGGCTCTGGGGCAGGAGAGGGGTTGGGAAGAGCCCAGGTAGGGGAGCAATACTGTGTGCCCACGTTTGAGCACCTCCTGTCTGCAGGGGAGGACATGAGTGCAGATGGCAGACAGCAGCTGGCTTTGTTTCTGGTGAGCTCAAGGGTGCGAAGCAGGAAGGAGGGACCTGAGCAGCCAGGGGGCGCTTGTGGGGCTTGGGCATGGGCTGTGGTGGGGTGCCCTGTAAGCATGGAACAGCAGCTTTTATGGCGTGGGGGTGGGGTCAGAGGGTGGCTGGCACTCACTGCAGTGCTCTGCACCCCATCTGTCCTGCCCCCTTCCCTCAGGCTCATAAGTATATGCACAACTTCGAGGCTACACACTGCACCCCACTCCCATCCCAGAACTTCCAGATGCCCTGGAACCTCTAGGGACCACACTGGGACTTATTCTGCAAGAATGGGATGGGCAGAGACATGAGGACACCCTCTTATTTGTGATTCTCTGTGTTCATGTTGCCGTTTATAGTTTGTGGGAAGTGGGGGGCCACCCCCCTTCTTACACTTCCTCTTGCACGTTTCCCCTCATCCATCTGGCAGTACCTAACCTTCCCCAACACTTGCCTGCATTAAATGAATGGATTATCCCTAATTATTAATAAAAAAAGTATTTTTTCTACCGGCTGGCTAACTGTGTGACTTCCCAAGTTTCTAGGGAGCCAGATGGTGGGGAGAGTGAAAACCCAAAAGGCTGGGCTTTGGGAAACCCCAACTCCAGACAGTCAGTTTAACCCTCCCCCTCCCTGCTGTTCCCCCACGCCTTCAGCCAGCAACCCATACGGCATGCGGCATGCCGTGAGTCCCTAAGCCTCCCCCCTCGCTGGTGTGCCTGGCATTATCAGCAGTGTGCAGCCTCCCTGGCCCCTGCCTCCGTCCTTCCTGCTTATAGCCACCCCAGGAGCCCAAGCAAGTTGCCCGGGCCTGCTTACTACTCATGGGCTTTGTCATTTATGAAGTGTTTCCTAGTACCTGTTTCACCTACTCAGCTCTTCCACAGACTTCCAGGTCCAACCTGCGTGGTTTCACGATCAGTACCCCCAGTTTTCCTTGCTCACTGCTGTTCATATGGGGAGTGAGGACCAGCCTGCTCCCCCCTTTGCACACCCTCCTCACCATGTCATCAAGCCTCTCCTTGCAATTCAGCAAACGGGGGGTTGGCCTGCCTGCTGGGGACTGAGGGCTTGGTGCCAAGGACTAATCCTCCCAGAGTTACACCATGCCTTTTGGACAGCTGTTAGAAGAATCCTTAGGTTGAACCTGAGGAAATTGGTTCCCTGTAACTTCTATTTCCAATCCTTGGAACCTCATGTAACAGAATTGAGTCCCTCTCCCACCCATTAGTTTGCTACCTAGCCACGTTCTTCTTCTGGAAACCTCTTTTCCAGATGAAACATCCCCAAGTCTTACCACCCTTAGTCCACTGTTTTGAACAAGATGCTTGAGATGGGCAACAAATGTTCTGATGTGGTAGGTGGTCTCTTCCAACCCCAGTGCATGCAATTTATCCACGATCCCTGAGGCAGAGGCTCTGCCCCACCTGCTCAGCTGTTCCCTAAGGGGCTGCCTCCTGGGCCTCCACTGGGAACCTCACATATTCCAAACATTTGGGGTTAAAAGAGAGGAGGTGGCTACAGCTCCAAAATTCTCCACCTCTGGCAAATATTAGAGAGCTGATACTGGCGCCCTCTCCTCTGTCTTGTCCCAGGGAGCAAACATGGAGCATGAACCTGTAGGACCAGCTGCGTTGCTCTGAGCCTTCCCTTCCCTGATCCACCAGGACAGTTAATCCCCTGGAAACCGACTGTGGGAACTTCCTTAAATGCCAGTGGGGGTACTGGGAGACGAAGTACTCCGCCTTCCTGACCATGGAAGCTAGGGAGTCTTGACCAGCCTCTGTGGCCACTTCCCCCTCCCCGCTCTTCCTGCACATACTGTAGAGAACAGTGAATGCCTGGAAGGGCCCTTGGTATGTACCTGACGTGGGTGGGGAGAGGGGAGGCTTAACATTTGATTTCTGGACCACTCCACCCAGGGACCTCAGTTTACCCCCGCAGATTACTCCTCACCTGATAAGGTTTACAACAGCTGCTTTCAGAGCTATCCTCCTCTGGGGTGGGACCAGCTTCCT
>JAVSCE010013328.1:0-35773 GCA_032199065.1 Smutsia gigantea
AAAAAAAAAAAAAAAAAGGGGAACAGCATCAAACTTCTGTTCTTCCTGCTCTTATCATATTCCTGATACACGTTCACTGTTGAAACAGAGCAGTAATGAAGAGGAAACCCTTGATCCTGTCATCTGGGGATGACCTAGGGGGCATTTTGGTGTCCGTCCTTACATTCTCCCAGAGTTTTGTTCTATGTATTATTTTCTCATTCTCTGTCTCCCTCCCTCTCTTCTCTCTATATATTTACACACACATGTATCTCTTTAAATCTCTCGGTATCTTGTATCTCTCTCATATAATACACATAACCATGTACATAGTAGATATATCTCTCAAGATGCATTTGTATTATGACAGAAGTGTATAGAGAGATACATACAAAGAAAGACATACAGAGAAACAAAAATTGGATATTTTACATGCTGTTTTATAACCAGCTAATTTTACTTACAACAAACATTTCTCCATGACCGTAGAGGGCCATCTATCACATTTTTTATTATTCATGATATGGACATAAATTGAACCAATCCTCTACCATAAGACTTGTAAGTGGTTTCTAATTTTCCTACCAATCTCAACACGCATGTACACAGGTTCTGGCATATGTCTTTCATTTTTCCTTAAAAATTGTTAGACGTACAATTGCTGGATCTAAATACAGCCTCTCGTGTGTTCATGGGAGGACTAAGAGCCCCCTGATTCAGGTACTCATACTAACAAGTGACAAGAGGAGAACCTGGACCTGTGGCGTGTCACCACAGGGAACATTTCTTGAGTGTTCATGCTTTGTGTCCAGGACTACACAGCCTAACGCTTCCAACCCTAAAAGCACCCTCTTGAGGTGAGGGCTGTCTTCAGCCCAGTTCTTATATGAGGACACTGAGACCCAGAGATGTTACATAGGCTGCCTAAGGGCCAAGCCTGGCATTCAACCCAGGTGTCTAGCTGCAGGGCCCACCCCCTGGCTGGCTCTTTGGCTGGGCTCCCAAACCCCCTCCTCCCATCAGTCCTGAGAGCAAACACAAACTCCTGACACAGGCACATGGGAAACCTGACCCTGCTGTGCTGGGCCGGGCCCTCATGGCAGGGTAAAGACATGACCACCTACAGCGAGACGCTAGAGCACCACTCAGTCACCCTCTGAAGGTGGCCACAGGCCTCAGGGCAGTGGCCTCGGCCCACTCTTTTCCTTCTTGTCTAATAGTAAATATATATACACATATTTTTAAAAGCCACTCTGTTTTGTAGAAGCAATTTAAAAGCAACTTTTAATGTTTTAGTTCAGTACATCAAAATCAGTTCTGCTTCCATCCTCTACCCAGAACAAGTTCCAGGTAAGTCCCACCCTGCTCGATTCCAACACCCAAGTTTAATGATTCAGCATTTCTTCCTTCTGTTGCCAGCAGTGGTCTCTGATACTGATCCAAACTCTCTTTTTTTTTTTTGCCTTTTTATTTTTATTTTTTACATTTTATTTTTTTAATTAAGGTATTATTGATATACTCTTATGAAGGTTTCACAGGAAAAACAATGTGGCTTCTACATTCACCCATATTATCGAGTCCCCCCCATACCCCACTGCAGTCACTGTCCTTCAGTGTAGTAAGATGCCACCGACTGACTCAAACTTTTAAGAGGACAGGTCCCTGCCATTTTCTACTGCTAGGCAGAGGTAGCGGGTCTCTCCGAAACAGACCCTCAGGCAGAACTGCTGGGCCCTTCAGCACGAACCCTCAGAGCTTTCAGACAGCGCCACAGGCCTGTCACTTCCCTGATGGGACAAAACTAACTTTTGCCCATTTGATAGGGAGACCATAGGTTCTACTGTTCACAGTCCACAGTGCACTGAGGAGCACATGCTGATGATCTTTCCATAGGTTTAAGGTGCTTTGTCTTCTGTGAGCCGCTTGTTCACAGCCTTGCCTGTTTCCCTATGGGTTGTCTTTCCTGCTGATTTGTAGATTACTAGTCCTTTCTTTATATATTATAGCATTTTCTCACAATCTGGCACTTGTTGTTTTTTTTTTTTGGTATCATTAATCTACAGTTACATGTGCAACATTATGGTTACTAAACTCCCCACTTCATCAGGTCCCCCCCACCAACCCCATTACAGTCACTGTCCATCAGCGTAGTGAGATGCTATAGAATCACTACTTGTCTTCTCTGAGTTGTACAGCCCTCCCCGTGCCCCCCCAACATTACATCTGCTAATCGTAATGCCCCTTTTTCCCCCTTATCCCTCCCTTCCCACCCATCCTCCCCAGTCCCTTTCCCTTTGGTAACTGTTACTCCATTCTTGGATTCTGTGAGTCTGCTGCTGTTTTTTTCTTTCAGTTTTTTTCTTTGCTCTTATGCTCCTCATATGAGTGAAATCATTTGATACTTGTCTTTTTCGGCTTGGCTTATTTCACTGAGCATAATACCCTCTAGCTCCGTCCATGTTGTTGCAAATGGTAGGATTTATTTTCGTCTTATGGCTGAATAATATTCCATTGTGTATATGTACCACATCTTCTTTATCCATTCATCTACGATAGACACTTAGGTTGCTTCCATTTCTTGGCTATTGTAAATAGTGCTGCAATGAACATAGGGGTGCATCTGTCTATTTCAAACTGGGCTGCTAGATTCCTAGGGTAAATTCCTAGGAGTGGGATTCCTGGGTCAAATGGTATTTCTATTTTGAGTTTTTTGAGGAACCTCTATACTGCTCCACAATGGTTGAACGAATTTGCATTCCCACCAGCAGTGCAGAAGGGTTCCCTGTTCTCCACATCCTCACCAACATTTGTTGTTGTTTGTGTTTTGGATTTGGCCATCCTTACTGGTGTGAGGTGATATCTCATTCCGGTTTTAATTTGCATTTCTCTGATGATTAGTGATGTGGAGCATCTTTTCATGTGCCTCTTGGCCATCTGAATTTCTTCTTTAGAGAAGTGTCTATTCATGTCCTCTGCCCACTTCTTAATTGGATTATTTGCTTTCTGTTTGTTAAGGTGCATGAGTTCTTTATATGTTTTGGATGTCAACCCTTTATCAGATACGTTTTTTATGAATATATTCTCCCATACTGTAGGATGTCTTTTGTTCTACTGATGGTGTCCTTTGCTGTACAGAAGCTTTTCAGCTTGATATAGTCCCACTTGTTCATTTTTGCTTTTGTTTCCCTTGCCCAGGAGATATGTTCATGAAGAAGTCGCTCATGTTTATGTCCAAGAGATTTTTGCCTATGTTTTTTTCTAAGAGTTTTATGGTTTCATGACTTACATTCAGCTCTTTGATCCATTTTGAGTTTCCTTTGTGTATGGGGTTAGACAGTAGTCCAGTTTCATTCTCTTACATGCAGCTGTCCAGTTTTGCAAACACCAGCTGCTGAAGAGGCTGTCATCTCCCCACTGTATATCCAAGGCTCCTTTATCATATATTAATTGACCATATATGTTTGGGTTAATGTTTGGATTTTCTATTCTGTTCCACTGGTCTGCAGGTCTGTTTTCGTGCCAATACCAAATTGTCTTGATTACTGTGGCTTTGTAGTAGAGCTTGAAGTCAGGGAGCGTAATTCCCTGTTTTATTCCTC
The DNA here is from genome assembly GCA_032199065.1 of Smutsia gigantea. Lineage (NCBI taxonomy): Eukaryota > Metazoa > Chordata > Mammalia > Pholidota > Manidae > Smutsia > Smutsia gigantea. The sequence continues at coordinate 3,579 of JAVSCE010013328.1, forward strand.
CTTCTCAGGATTGCTTTGGCTATTCGGGGTCTTTTGTGGTTCCATATGAATTTTAGAATTATTTGTTCCAGTTCATTGAAGAAAGCTGTTGGTAGTTTGATAGGGATTGCATTGAATCTGTAGATTGCTTTAGGTAGTATAGCGATTTTGACAATATTTATTCTTTATAGCCAAGAGCATGGGATGAATTCCTATTTGTTAGTGTCCTCTTTAATTTCTCTTAAGAGTGTCTTGTAGTGTTCAGGGTATAGGTCTTTCACTTCCTTCGTTAGGTTTATTCCTAGGTATTTTATTCTTTTGAATGCAATTGTGAATGGAATTGTTTTCCTGATTTCTCTTTCTGTTAGCTCATTGTTAGTGTATAGGAAAGCAACAGATTTCCGTGTGTTAATTTTGTATCCTACAACTTGGCTGAATTCAGATATTAGTTCTAGTAGTTTTGGAGTGGAGTCTTTAGGGTTTTCCATGTACAATATCATGTCATCTGCAAGTAGTGACAATTTGACCTCTTCTTTACCAATCTGGATGCCTTGTATTTCTTTGTTTTGTCTGATTGCCATGGCTAGGACCTCCAGGACTATGTTGAGTAACAGCGGAGAGTGGGCATCCCTGTCTTGTTGCCGATCTTTGATGAAAAGCTTTCAGCCTCTTGCTGTTAAGTATGATGTTAGCTGTGGGTTTGTCATATATGGCCTTTATGATGTTGAGGTACTTGCCATCTATACCCACTTTCTTGAGAATTTTAATCATGAATGGATCCTGAATTTTGTCAAATGCTTTTTCAGCATCTATGGAGATGATCATGTGGTTTTTGTTCTTCTTTTTGTTGATGTGGTGGATGATGTTGATGGATTTTTGAATGTTGTACCATCCTTGCATCCCTGGAATGAATCCCACTTAATCATGGTGTATGATTATCTTGATGTATTTTTTAATTCGGTTTGCTAATATTTTGTTGAGTATTTTTGCATCTACCTTCATCGGGGATATTGATCTTTAATTTTCTTTTTTGGTGATGTCTTTGCCAGGTTTTGGTATTAGAGTGATGCTGGCTTCATAGAATGAGTTTGGAAGTATTCCCTCCTCTTCTATTTTTTGGAAAACTTTAAGGAGAATGGGTGTTATTTCTTCTCTGTCTGGTAGAATTCAGAGGTGAATCCATCTGGCCTGGGGTTTTGTTCTTGGGTAGTTTTTTGATTACCGATTCAATTTCGTTGCTGGTGATTGGTCTGTTTAGTTTTTCTGTTTCTTGCTTGGTCAGACTTGGAAGGTTGTATTTTTCTAAGAAGTTGTCCATTTCTTCTAGGTTTTCCAGCTTGTTAGCATATAGATTCTCATAATATTCTTTACAATTCTTTTTATTTCTGTGGGGTCCGTCATTATTTTTCCTTTCTCATTTCTGATTCTGTTTATGTATGTAGATTCTCTTTTTCTCTTAATAAGTCTGGCTAGGGGTTTATCTATTTTGTTTATTTTTTCAAAGAACCAACTCTTGGTTTCATTGATTTTTTCTATTGTTTTATTCTTCTCAATTTTATTTATTTCTTCTCTGATCTTTATTATGTCCCTCCTTCTGGTGACTTTGGGCCTCATTTGTTCTTCTTTTTCCAATTTCAATAATTGTGTCTTTAGACTATTCATTTGGGATTGTTCTTCCTTCTTTAAATAGGTCTGGATTGCAATAACTTTCCTCTTAGAACTGCCTTTGCTGCATCCCACAGAAGTTGTGACTTTGTGTTGTTGTCATTAGTCTCCATATATTCTTTGATTTGCTTTGATTTGATCGTTGACCCATTGATTATCAAGGAGAATGTTGTAAAGTCTCCACGTATTTGTGAGCCTTTTTGATTTCTTTCTAAAATTTATTACTAGTTTTATACCTTTGTGATCTGAGAAGTTGGTTGGTAGATATCAATATTTTTGAATTTACTGAGGTTCTTTTTGTGGCCTAGTATGTGGTCTATTCTGGAAAATGTTCCATGTGCACTTGAGAAGAATGTGTATCCTGTTGCTTTTGGGTGCAGAGTTCTCTAGATGTCTGTTAGGTCCATCTGTTCTAGTGTGTTGTTCAGTGCCTCTGTGTCTTTACTTATTTTCTGTCTGGTTGATCTGTTCTTTGGAGTGAGTGGTGTGTTGAAGTTCCTAAAATGACTGCATTGCTTTCTATTTCCTCCTTTAATTCTGTTAGTATCTCTGGGGCCTGTACTGGTGTCTCGCCCACCAGGAGGCAGTCTGTGGGATAATCCCCAGAGCTTCCTGTGTGCAGGGTCGCCCTCAGCCTAGCCTACAGCACTGTGGAGGTTTGAGATCTCACTGGGTACCTTCTCGTCCCCTTGGTGCTTTCCAGCCCTTGGTGTGGGTTCTGGGGTCCTTCCTGCTTAGCTGTACGCCTGCCAGAAGTAGATTCTGTGAGGATGCTGTGGGCGGGGCCGCTCCTCCGCTGTTCCGCAGCAGTGGAGGCTCCCGGACCCTTTGCAGCTCTGGCTGGGCGGCGGGGAACGAATGGGAGGCTGCTGATCTCTGTGGGAAGCCTCGGCACGGCTGCTTTGCCCAGCCGCTGGCCAGGGGGTCCGAAATTCCCTAAGACTCCCAGCTTGCTGGGCTGAGTGCGCTGGGACGATTTTGTTCCTCTGTTGGGCCCTTGTCTCCTTAAGACTTTAACCAAACAAACAAACAAAAAAAAGCAAAAAAAAAATGGTGCCCATTTTTCTTTTGTCCCGGGGAGCTGGCTGAGGGGACCCGCTTGTTGCCTCCGACTCAGATCCTGCACTTCTGTTTCTCTAATCTCCGATACACCATGTGATGTGTGTCAGTGCTCCTGGCACAGATCACCAGGGCTGGTTATTTGGTGGGCCTGTGCTTCCACTCCCTCCCCGCTCTGAATCTTTTTCTCCCACCGGTGCGCTGGGGCGGGGGAGCGCTCGGGTCCCGCCGGGTCGCGGCTTTGTATCTTACCCACTTCATGAAGCACTGAGTTCTTGCAGGTGTAGCTGTAGCCTGGTTGTTGTTCTGTATCTTCTGGTCTCCTTTTTAGGAATAGTTGTATTTTCACAAATATATATGGTTTTGGGAGGAGATTTCCGCTGCCCTGCCACGCCGCCATCTTCCCAGAAGTTCTGGCACTTGTTTTTTAACTTCAGCTGTGTTGTTTTCTGCCCTACAGAAGTTTTCATGTCACCGTCAAGCCTATCTATCTCCTTACCCTTTCATCATGTCATCTGCCTTCACCGGACGCTGAGTGCCGGGCACTGGACACACGGCAGAGAACTGTAGTGCCTGTCCCGGTGGCCTCCACACCCTCCAGGGAGCTGGGGAGGGCAGGGAAACAGAAGTAAAACACACATGTCAGGTGATAAATGCTACCTGCGGCTGGTGCTGGTCGGAATGGCAGTCCTGGGAGTAGCAGGGAGGCAGTGTGGCTGGAGCAGAGGGAATGGGCAGGAGCAGGTGAGGCCGGTGGGTAAAGAAGATGCAGGGCTGATGAAGGCCTTGGAGGCTGTTTTAAGACCTCTGGTTTCTTCCACCATGGGTGAGATAGGCGAGTGCTGCTAGGATTTGGGGGAAAGTGGAGGATCTGACTTTAACACTGCTACTTGGCTGCTGGGAACAAGCAGCTGCCATGAAGTGAGGGCAAGGAAGGAGGGATGGCTACTCTGCTCATTTGGCCAAATTCCCACCCCATTAACTTTGAAGGCAGAGCCCAGGATGTGCTGACGGATTCCACGTGGGATGTGAAGTCAAGGACAACCCCGAGCCTTCTGGCTGGACAAGTAGAAGAATGCAGGTGTCATCTTCCAAGTGGGCAGCAGTCACCCCCAGTCCACCCACCTGGCTTCTCTGGACCATATTGTTTGTCTTCCCCTCACTGTCACTGCTGCATTCTTGTCATGCTGCCCAGTCCACATTCTCAAAAGAGGGGTTCTAAATAGCCCACCCAATAGCCTTCGTCCCTGTGTGAGCACAGTGGGCCACCTCACAGGCTCTTGGCCAGCCTTTAGGACAGGTTTCTGCTCAACTCCATAAATTGCTGGCAGAAGAGCTGCCACTGAGGCCTTAAAAATGGGAGTGTGGCTGGGCCCATGTAGCCCAACACCACACTATCTTCTTTGTGATTCCTGTTGTTCCAAAGCTAGCTCAACAAACAACGCTGTTAAAAAGAAGTACAAATGAAGAGGCATGTCTTCAGTTCCTTAAAATAGAAATTTAACTACTGAAGCACCAAATCTGACTGACTCTTAAGAAAATTTACGCATACCTTTTCCACACTGGGGCATTTTTGAGATTGAAAGTGGGTATTATTCATAATCACATCAGCCAACAGGCAGGAACTGGGGCTGGCCTGGCCAATCTCAAACCTACTCAAATTATCATCCTACTCACCAGGCATGTCAAATAGAGTGCTAAAGATTTTAACATAGCTATTTAAAGGGAAGCTGTACAGAAATTCTACATCCACTTTGAGACAACCAGAAAAACAATGGCTATTATAAAATCAGAACAGCAATGTAGGCCTCAGAGCAGCGTCTGAGGACTGAGCTGGGAAATGGGAACTGGCTAGGCCCTACAGGAAGCATAAACCAACAAAGAAAAAACTTTGTAGCTATCCATGCTGAAAAATCCTACATAAGTGTGTTTGGATGCAGATCTTCTAAGTCAAGACATTTTATATTTTTAATTAACAAAAAACTTTAAATAGCCTTAATGTTTTACCCCCTGCTTCATCTCCTCTGGTGACAGATAGGTGAGGACGTGCAAACACATAATGGCAAAAAGGGCACAAGAAAACTGACATGAATATTCATGTCGTATTCTGGGGAAAGTTATTTTTCTCAGCATGACGCCCATATTGGTCCTCATCCCAAGGAGACAGAGAGGCATTCAGAGCGGGAGTCGGGGTAGCTGAGAGAGGGACTGCCTGTAAGTGAGGTAGTGATGAAAGCCACAGGGCTAGCACAGGGGAGTTCACCTGACCGCAGCTTTGGTAGAGGGTTCGGCTAACCCTTGGTCACCAGCAAGGAGAAAACACCCTGCCCTCACTCCCCACCACCCTGCAATCCCCTGGACAAATCACCAGGGACCAGAGGGCAAGGGAGCCTGTGGATGCAGTCCCACCCAGGGCGGCCTCTGGTGAGGCGCAGAATAGAGGAGGGAGGGAGGACGAGGGGCACAGCGCCGAGCCACAAGGCACAGGGAGCTGCTCCCTGAAGTCTTCAGTGGCTGTCAGCTGCTACCAGGGTCTCAGCTCCTTATCGTAGCTTCAAGACCCTCCTTGATCTGACCCTGCTGCCTGTTCAGGTCACTCGACCCTGTTTCTTTTTTTTAACCAAAACAACACACACATACAAAACGAATAGTACCTAAGACTTAAAACAGAAACCAGTTTCTGCCCAGCTCTACCCCCCACCTTTACATCCTGCTCCAGAGGTGGCTCTTCCAGCTGTTTCTCCAATAATTACCTCCCTGTTTCTAAATAACATGCCTACATTCTGTTCTCAAGTTTTCAGCTCTAGACATGGATCGCCTGCCACAAAGATGAGGACTCAGCTTTTACCCACCTCCCCACATGCACACACGATAGTTAGACACAAACTTTTGGCTAAATCAGTGTTCAGTATTTCCATAAACATTGCTCACAACTTAGCTATATATACAATGTACAATGACTGAAATTACCACAGAATGGCATTGTCTTTTTTCCTGTTTGCTTAGTTCTGTTATTAATTGCCAAACTCTACCAAGGTATGAAACTATCAATATGGTCACACATCCCAGCTCCTCTGCTCTGAGATGGCCCTCCAGCACTCTCCCTATCTGCACCTGCTGGGTCCTGCTGCTCTTGAGGCCTCTGTACGACAGCATCCTGAGAGCTCCCTCAGTCAATTCCCAATGCTGGGTCCTGTTTTTCTGATGCCATGTTATTTTCTTTCTTGCATTACTTACTTATTCCCCTAACGACCAACACAAAGGATGTGGAGGAGTGGGTGTTTCATCAGTGTTGTGAATTTTGCATGTCTAAAAATACCTCTATATTCTCATCTCACACTGGATTGGCATTTGGGCTGGGTATGGAATTCTAAGTTGCAATCATTCTTCCTCAGAATGATGAGGCATCCCCTCACTGCTTTCTGTTCCTGACTTGCTTTTATAGCATCATTCTGATTCTCAGTATTTTGTATATGACCTTTCTCCTCTCTCAAAAGCTTTCTGGGTCGTATCTTTACCCTCAATGCTGTGAAATTTCATAATAAAATGACTAGATGTGAGTCCTTCTTCATACATTATACTAGCTACTAGGTAGGCCCCAGTTCTGAATCTTATATTCTTTAATCACTTCCTATCTTTTTTTTCTCCAGTTCTCCTGTTTTGTTATTTTTTCTAAGACACTGGACCTCCACTGTGTATCCTTTTTCTTATCTATTCATTCCTACTTTTCACCTCCTTTTTAAACTGCTTTCTGGGAACTATTCTTGCAATGTTTGTGTCTCCTTCCTCCCCAGCAAATTCCTATGTTGAAACTCTAATGTGATGGTATTTGGAGGTGGAGCCTTTAGAAGGTGATTAGGTCATGAGGTGGAGTCTCATGAATGGGCTTAGTGCCCTTACAGAAGAGGCCAGGAGCTAGCTGCCTCCCTTTCTACCATGTAAGGTCAGCAAGAACACATCCCTCTGTAAACCAGGAAGGAAACACTCACCAAGAATCCAGCCATGATTCCAGACTCAGAACTGTGAGAAATGTTTAAACCACCCAGTCTGTGGTACTTTGTTATAGCAGCCTGAACTATGACAATTCTCTAGTTTATCTTTCTAGTAAATGTTTTATTTCTATTTTTAATTTGCAAGAACTCTTAGTCTCTGAACATTCCTTTTTGATAGCATCCTATTATTCCACTCTATAATATCTAAGAATATTAAGTATATTTTCAAGCTTTCTTCTATATCTTCTGTGACCTGTTCCCTCAAATTTTTCTTCTGTTTGCTTTGTTCTCTTGTTAATACTGAAGGTTTTCCTTAAATGTCTAGCAAACATAGGCTGTTTCTTCACATTTAAGAGCAGGGCACTAGCCACCTGATTAGAAACTCTGTGTGGTGGTGCAGCCTACTGAGTGGTGGGTGTCATTTAAAAATAATAAAGCAGTAACACATAAAGACCCCACAAAGGGGCTCTGTAGCTTCTTTTTTCTTGGACTAGTGACCCAAACAATCATTCTCTAATCTCCTACCTGGGCTGGGTGGGCTATAAACCTGGCCTGCAGCATTTGCAGAGCTAAGAAGAAGGAAAAAGAAGGGGAACACCCACAACTAAGTACACAGACTTTCACTCCCTCTCTTTGCCTTCAGAGCCTTCTTCAGAAACTAAATCTTCATGTTTTGCCAAAAGTGGAAATCACCTTGCTGCAAGAGATGCAGAAGACATCTGAGAGTCTTAACTGCCTGCCATGAACATTTTCAGAGGCTTAAGGAGCCTTGAAGGCTTTCTGGGATTTGGGGGCAAATCATTTTGCTTCCTGATGGCCTCCTGGGCTGTGTGGGCTTAGATCTGTGCTGACGACCTGCCGTGGAAGAGCGGCATAGGCAGACAGCCATGCAGTGTCCTAACCCCCAGGAGTGCATCTGGAGCTGGGGTAGAGAGGGAAAAAGAGATCAATCTTCTGCAGACAAAAACCCACCAACACATGGAAATACTCCAAACTCGTTGGAAGGTTATTTCTACTTGGAAACGTGTACTTGTGCTGTTTTTCCTCAGAGATGTGAATAGCACCAAACAGACTTTTCAACAACAAAAAGACTTCAGAACAAAGGAAATGTGTGTTGCAAAGAACTCACACGAAGAACTCCAAGAACACTGCTGTTCCCTCACAAACACCCACCTTGGACCGGGCAAAGCAAGTGATGGGCTCTCTGATCATATCTGCCAATATGCAACTCAGTGAGGCGGAATTTTTAGCATTTTTATCATCAAAAGGCAAAATCGATTAGATTAAAAAAAAATCCAAACCATGCCCTTTGTTTTATGTACACAATTTGAATTTCAACTTTTTCCAAAAAGAATCATTAACTTTTGCAAGAAAAGAGTAAGAACAAGAAAGGTACAATCCTTCACCAAGTATGATCTCATTTTCTACATGAAGTAAATCGTTGAAAAATGATACAGTTTTGAGTTTATGAGCATTTTCTGAGAAAGGGTCACCACCCTCACCTGCTGCTCAGAGGGAACGCTGTGCTGGAGACTGTCTGGGATGGCAGCCCTCTCAGGGTGGGTGGAGGGCAGCGCCACCCCTGGGAAACCCCGTGAAACGGCTCCCGTTCCTGGTGGTGATGGGACCTGCCCCTACAGGGCTCCTTTTGGCACCCACCGTCATCAGCCTCGCTGCGGGCCTAGGAGATTCTGGGAATTTTGTAGGTATACTTCAGAAAGGGATTTGATGTGTTCATTTGCTAAAGAGAAACAGCTTCCTCCACAGAGATGGGGAAGCAGCAGTATGATTCATACACAATAAGGAACACTAATGAACCTGAAGCTCGGACTTCAAACTATACCTGCAAGTACTTGCTACAGTCATTTTAAACGCCCTTTAAAATAAAGTAAAAAATACTGGGATGTGGTAAATTCAATCTGTGCTGCCCTCTGCTGGCTAGATAAGGAGACTGTTAAAAGTTTACAATTACCCATTTTTGCCAATAAATTAAATTACCTTTTGAATGTATATAGAGAGGAAAAGGGAATTCATGCTCTACTTAGTAGATAGGCTGTGCTCTGCTGATACTCAGCAGTATTTATTTTCTGAAAGGGTTTTGTTAATATTAAAATAAATAATAGATTAATCAGCATGCTAGAACATGGGAAGTGCTATGGGGAGAACAAGGAAACCGGGAACGTCGGGAGGGGATTTATTAAGCATTAAATACGGGGGTCAGAAGAGCACCATGGGAGCCATGAGAGCTGAGCCTTGGTGACTCCCCCACTCCCTCCCAAAACAAAGACCACATGCAGGCTTTTCCCTTCTAAAATTCTGTGGCGGACAAGATGCATTTAATATTCTTCTCCAAACCTCCTCTTTCCTATTCTTCACCATGAGGACCAATGAAATGAACTGGACATCTGCCTGGATGCCCAAGGCCATTTTTCCCTGTGAAGAAACGTGACTCAGGGACACATAAGTGTTCGAGCCCTCCACGTTCTGTGCCTTCTTAGGAGAAGGTCTCATCACCCAGTAACCTAAAATCCTCTTCCTTTCAACCTCATACACTTAGAAACACCTGTTCTCCTATTTGCTAACTTGTGTTCACACACGTGTTGCTCATTATTTTAAAAAAATTTATATGCTAAGTACTCTGCATTCATTCAAAAAAGATGAGTCTTTACTGCGTGCTCAATTCAGTGGTGCCTGCTGAGCCGTGCCAAGTACCGTGGGGACTGGGGGCGTTGGAGGACCAGGTGGTGGCCGTAGTGGTGACAACTACCATGCAGTATGTGAAGGGTGAGGCCGGGAGGCTGGGAAGCTGGGTCCTCCAAGCTCTTGGAAGAAGAGTGTCAAAAATCAGTTCCTGAGAAAGGTGGGGAGAATGCAGGAGCGGGCAGCACAAAAAAGGATAATGGCTTTTGAGAAAATCCACAATCTTAGTGGCATTATCTGGTATCTGGAAGGAGATCTGGGGAAGACTCAAATCCTACCCTGTGGCCACATTCTTGAAGGAAGCAAAGACCAACCTTTGGGGTGAGCAGCCACTGTCTGGGAGAGGAAAGACATTTTTAGACACAGCTACACAGCATGAGGCCTTCGCGACCTGCTGCTGCCTGGCTCCCCACTGGTCTGCTGCCACTCCGAGAGCCCCACCACCCACAGGCAGCTACTCGCATCTCTGTACTTCCATGACATTTCATCCTTCCAAGAACCTGGCCCCAACCTGACCTTTCTCTGCTGAACACATCTCAGCCCAGTTATGCTCCTCTTTTGTAAAACTATTTTATACTCAAGGACACAGAACAAGTATATGTTGGGTGGGCTGCATATTCTCTTCCCAGCCAGGAAACCTACTTGGAAAAGAAGTTTGCACAAAAAAGAGACTTTGTAAATGCAGGTTCCAAGATAAGAAGAATGGTGGTCCAAACAAGAAACATGTTCTTGGAGCTGTTGACAGCCTGATCAGGCCTGTCACACCAAGTGAAGGGACACGGGCATTCACAATAATCAATCAAGTAATTTCTAAAAGTGTGTATCAGTTTGCAAAAATACAGGTGATTTTCACAGAAATACAGAATCTCTTTTGAGCATCAGAATAGTGCTGAGCAGAGCAGGAGATCCCCTCGTACCACCACCATCCTCATCACCCTACTTCATGGGAAGGAGAAGTGACAGGAGCCACACTGCCCAGGCCTGCCAAAGCCACACCCGGTGGGGTCTTCCCTCTGCTGAGCTGTTCTCCCGGTGCCCCTCAAGCAGATGGGATGTGCACTCCAGCCACAGTGGCCAGACAGACACATGCAGCGCAGGGGTAAGGTGTGATTTCCCGTAACTCTGAAATTGCCTAATGACAGCATCTCTAGTGAAACAAATTTAAGAACCACAAATGTAAATCAGAAAGAAAGTTTTCCTAAAGGCTAAGTGCTGGTCTTTTTGTTTTTATCAAAGTGAACTGCTTATGAAATAAAGCATAAATATTAAATGATCACCATTTTTCTTAAACACAAAGAAGGATTATCTCATAAAAGGCAGAATAGTCCAAACATACTTTTTTCTTGTTTTAAAATTATGTAAGAAATATATGATTATTATGCTCCTGGCTATGGCCAAGGGTGGGGTGACATATAAAATACAAAAAATAAAAGTCCTTTTTTATTGCCTATAGAACAAAGGCTAAACAGTATGTATGTATTTTTCTACAGTTACTTGTTCTTAGTTAACGTGTCTTAGAGATATGCCTATGTTGGAGCACAGAGATATACCTCAATTTTTTAAAACTGGCACATTCTACAGTGAAGTTTGATTACTACTGATGAATCTTTCAGCTGTTCCCAACACCTATTAGCAAAGCTGAGCTGAAATCAACATTCTTCTACATCTCTCTGTACCTTTGGTAATCTGATGGCTGTTGTAATTTACATTTACCTGCTTATTAGGAAGACTGAACACTAATGTTCATGGCTATCTAAGTTTCTTCGGTGAATTCTTCATATCTTTTGTCCTATTTTGTTTGTCTTTTTATTAGTTTGTAGGTGCTCTTCATATATTTTGATTAGTAATCCTTTGCTTGTAAGTGTTACAAATATTTTCTCCAACTATACTAGCTGCCTTAGCTATTTTTCATGAGAGTTTTGTCACACAAATTAAAAGATAAATAGTATATTTACATAGTAAATTCATTTATTAAGTCAAGCCTGTCAATTGTAGATTTTTTTATAAATGCATGTATTTTTGTCATTCTATACTTAAAAACAAAAAAACCCGCCATGGATTATAGGTCAAAGCTTGTGTGTGTGTGTGTGTGTGTGTGTGTGTGTACACGTTAAGTGTATACATATATATATATATATATATATAAAATATATGTTAATACACTTTGACCTTTTGGAGGCTTTCGTTTGCTTTTTCAGTACAGAATGACAAAGGGAATCTACACTCTTTCTGAAGGCACAGTCACCACTTACTGAAAAGCACACCCTTCTCCCCCTGCTCTGAAATGTCACCAGGCCAGTACAATGCAGTGACTCAAAGCATGGGCTCCAGAGCTAAGAACTTGGGTTAGAGGCCTGTTTCACCATTTACCAGTTATTTATATGTATGCAAGTTGCTCACTCTCTCCATGCCTTTTAGTTTTCTCATCTTGGAAATGGAAGAGAATTTTCCCACTTCACAGGGTCACTGTAAGTGTACTTAAAACAGTACAAGCATCCGGTAAACAAATATACATGTTAGCTATTATTATTATAAACTAAATTTGCACACAAATGTTGGCCTGTCTAATCAGAGCTGTTCAAAAAAAAAGTGTGAAAATATGTAATTAAAAATTTTCTAGTACCTACATTAAAAGAAACAGGTGCAATTAACTTTAATAATGTACTTTATTTAACCCAATATATCTAAAACATTATCATTTCAACATATAATATATATAGTTAAAGTAATATATTTTGCATTATTTTTTTCAAACTGAGGTTTCAAAATCCAGTGCCTGTTTTCATGCTCCAAGTCCTTCAAGTGCATGATGGTGGCATAGTGGCCACACTGGAGAGAGAGCGGGCAGGGCTACACTAGCTCATGGACAGGTTACACAGTCTTGTAACACTATCACACATGAACATGCAGGAAAAGTGCAGAGTACTGAACCTCCATTCATGACAGATTAGAAACAGAAGGAATCTTTTCTTTAACATGACAAAGGTTATCTATAAACAACTTACAATAAATGTTATACTTTGGAGGCATTGTTGAAAGCTTTTCCTTTAAGAATGGGAATAAATGAAGGGTGTTCACTCTCAGAGACTCCACTGGTCTGTACTGGACGGTTTTCTAGGCTGATCTTTCTCAACCAAGAAGCCTAGGAGAACTAGGCTCTAAGGCCCTAGCCAATTAAATAGGGCAAGAAAAAGGCATAGGTTTGGAAAGAAGAAAAAAATGAAACCATTATTATCACAGCTGGTTTGCCTGTCCACACAGAAAAGGTAAAAGAACTAAAGATAAACTGTTAGACTCATGAACAGGGTTTAACAAAGCTGCTGACCACAAAATTAATATAAAAGCACAAATGCATTTCAACACATTAGCAACCAACAATAATTAAATGCCTAGTAATAATTCTACTGATAATGTGCAAGAGTTTTATGGAAAAAAAATTCTAAAATTTTATTCAAAGACTGTGAAAAGGGCCTAAATGGAGAAACTATTCTGACTCCATATACTAAAAATATCCATTTTTTCCAGAAGATCTATAGATTCAATGTGATTGCAAATCACAACCCCGGCTGGGTTCACTTATTTGTTTTAGGGATTATAAGATAGTGTGGTATTGGCATGGCACAGACCAACAGAACACAGAGCCCAGAAACAGCCCCCTGACAGAGCTGGCAGAACAGATCAGTGGGGAAAAGAATCACAGACCGATGTCTCTATAAATGCTCCTGGGGATACAGCCATCACATGAACACCAGGAAACATGACTATGAACAGTCATAGCAGCGTTAGTAGCAATAGTACAGAACTGGAAACCACCTAAGTATCCATCAGAGGTGGAATAGGGTCTTAAAAATTGCAGTATATTCAAACAAGGAAATATTGTATGTTGGTAAAAATGAATAAACTATGGCTATATTAAACAACATGGGTAAATCTCACGGACATAATGGTAAGCAAAAACACCTTCAAAATTAGAAGAAAACTTTACTGGAATAATTTTATACCAAATCCAAAGAAAATATTAAGGACAGACTAATATTTTGTAATATGCAACTTCAGAACACACAGACCTCTCACATACCCTTTCCTAGTAAACTTCTAGAGAATGTGCTTCTGCAAACTTAGGTAAACCAAAAACAGGGAAGATAACGACTCAGGAAAAGGCGATCCAAAGGAGAAGTAATCCCAGAGCAACTCTGTGGCAAAGTTCAAGCAAAGGCCGCAGACCAGACCTCAGAGCAACTAACCTAGATCTGAGCACAAACATGGTGGGCACTGTCCAAGGGGTCGAAAACCCCAGTGTCTAAGCTGATAGTAAACACAGGGCAAAAGTGAAGTATTTTAGAAACTACAGATAATTTCAAAGAAAACCAGGCAGAGGACAAACTGATGCGATTACAGCTCTGGGAAAACCACAGCAGTCAGAGAGAGCGAGCACCGTTGTAGGACACTGCATGGCTCAGGGCAGCGACATGATCAACAGCAAGCCAACAAATCTTGTCTGAAACTGGCGACCGAGCAGCAGCAAGAGGATACTGTTTTAAATCAGGAGATACACTGTGTGACAAACAGTAAAAAATTGAAAATGGTTGCCCCTAGGGAAAGGGTCTCAAGGTGGGGGGAAGGAACTGCTATTCTTAATTATAATACTTTGAGTCTATAGGACATTTTTCTTTTCTCCAAGACGGTAAATATTTGTTTGTATTTTTTATTTAAGACATATTTGTAGGTTAAATAATTTTTAAGTAAGGGGGCTGAAATTAATGCAGTGCTTCCAAAAATATAAAAGAGTTAGTGTTGGTTACATTCGGAGTTCCACTATTGATGTGAAGATTCAACAGTATTTGAAAAATTACTTTAACTTGAAAATGGTATCAATGTGTTGAATTTCCTTAAGGCAGAATTTTTAAAAACTGAGATATAATTCACAAACCATAAAATTCACTCTTTTAAAGTGTACAATTGAGTGGTTTTGAGTATACCCACAAAGTTATGTAATTATCACCACTAATTATTGAATGTTCTTATCACCCCAAAAATCCCATACCCATTAGCAGTCACTCCCTGTTGCCCATACTCCCCAGTCGCTGGCAACTACTAAGATGCTTTTTGTCTTTGTGGATTTGCTTGTGTACAGTATGTGGTCTTCTGTGTCTGGCTTCTTGCCCTTGGCATGTTTTCAAAGTTCAGCCATGTTGTAGCATGTATCAGCGCTCCATTCCTTTTTATTTCTGAATAATATTCTTATTTTGTTTACCCATTCATCAGTGGGACAATAACCATGTACATTTGGCTAACATGAATAATGTTGTTATAAGTGTTCATGTAATATCTTATATACATGATCTTTTAAACTACGTATGCATATCACTATGATAAACTTTAAAGTATTCTCTATTTTCCTACCTGAATCCTACTACTATTCTTCAAAGTCCAGCTCCCAGGACTCTCTCAAGTCATCTACCACGGCCCATATATAGGAAACAAACTGAAGGCGTTCACTCAGATTTATGGTAAGTTTTATCTCTAAACACTGTATGATTCTATGAACTAACACTCCCATTCTCCAAGATGAAAAGTGTGTGCTGAATCAGCATATGTGCCTTTAGTTAATCATGTTAGGTATTCCATCAGCTCAGTAAAAACACTCATCATCCTATCATATGATGAATGGATGGTTTCAACACTGTCCTGAGTCAAAAGGAATGTGTTTAAAGATACACGCCGAATGGTTTTGTAGGAGGACAATGGTGACTAAGCTATCAGAAAAGTTCACGCTTCAACTGGATTAAATTGATGCATTACAAGCACTATACATTTATGATAAATCCCACTGATATTTCCAGAAGTGATCTTTCTAGTACTTTTACTACTTGGGGGATACAAAATTAAGGTCAGGAAGGGGAGACAGTCAAATTATTCATTGGGTTTTCTGTGCACTTCTAAACCAAATTCAGTTAGTAATTAAAAAATGTTCAGCCTTCACTAAATATGAAAATAGTTGACATCATGGAGTGAAATTCCAGCATGTTCAGGAAAGCAAAGTTCTCTGACAAACTCAGAGTGAGTGTGGGGGGGAGTGAGGGCAGAGCAGGTTGGGGGGTTGCTGGCGTGCTGTTTTAGGCTTTGGATGTCTGCTCTGATGCACGAGCACTGCATGGCCCCTTCCTGTTTCCTTTGCTCCCCTTCTGCCGGACTAATCAGACATCACTCCTTTCTTGTCAACCACAAGACTAACATTACAAAATGGGTGCACCCCACCCATCCTTCTACTCAGCTGACAGAGAGTGTACTGCACAGAGAAGATGGAGCCATCACATGACAGGCCCAGAGCATGCCACACTCGGTTGTGGAGCAGATGCGACAGAAGAGAATGCCCTAAGTCAGCCAGTCCAAGCTTCTTCATATCTGCCCTGATTTTAACACAAACTAAGCAGAAACCATTGTTTTGTCTAAAATCTAATCTCCTTGTTTTAGAAGAACACAAAATAAACAAGAAAATACAATCTACTTTTTTTTATATACAATTTTTTTTATTAAGGTATTATTGATATACACTCTTATGAAGTTTTCACATGAGAAACTATGTGGTTACTACATTCACCCATATTATCAAGTTCCCCCCATACCCCACTGCAGTCACTGTCCATCAGAGTAGTAAGATGTCACTACTTAATACAATCTACTTTTGAAGGGACATTTCTTCAAGATTTTCTTCAAGCTCTTACTTAAATCATTGTTCAGATGTTTATTTTCCCTAAGAAAAAAAATCCTTCCAGTCTCAAAAACATTTATACCAGGATTAGAGACAGTTCTCAGTTTGCAGAAGCTACCATTACCCAAAGAAGTACCAAATGCTCCTACAATAATACCAAGTATTTGTCGCATGAAATATTTCTCAGCCTGTTCCCTCTACATCCATCTGAGAAGGGAAAACTAATCAACTGCCCGTACAGTCTCCCACATGCCCAGAAGGGGTAGAGCACGAAGTGCAGGGGTACAGTGATGTCTACCACAGGAAGTTAATGTTGCATCCTGGAGAACAATGCCGGGGGCCTCCACCACCATGGCAGCATCAGAGATGGGGAAAGGAGATCACTTTAGAAGTACTACTAATGTACTGAAAAACGAGAGAAAGGGAGGAATCAGGGTTGATTTCCAACACTTGATTTGCACACCTTTATGGGTGGACGTGCTATTTCCTAGGACGGGGAGAGCTGGGGACACAGCATCAAGGGCTCTTCTGTGACATGCTGATTTTGAGGCACCCTTCAGGAGTCCCAGGGGGGATGATAAATGAGGCAGTGAGCTATTGGAGCCCTTAGTTTAGCGGGAAGAGGACGAGACACACAGATACATCCTGCACAGCCTTCCTGCACTTAGAAACACTGGACAGCACTTCAATACTGCACTTGGGGCCACTTTAAACAGCGAAGCCACCAACATAAAAGGCAAAACAGGGCACTAAACAGAGCACATAAAGGACCCTTGTTTACAGCATGAGAACTGAAAGGAGGAGGCAGAGCATCACTGTGTTCACTGCACCTGGGAGCCTGCGGGGCAACTGGTGCTTTTCCCTACCCTGCGCACATTCACAAATGACCACAAAATCACCACTTTAATATTGATTTGGGGTTACAAATAAGTTTTAGTGAGTGGGGAAATTCACAAATACAGAATCCACGAATAATGAGTATTGGCTGTGTAAGTAAAGCTTTAAAAACATCAGAGGTAAAAACAAAACAAAAAAAACCATCAGAGGTAGCACTTAGAGGTATTGGTTGTATCAAATGATAATTCCAAATGTTCAAAAGATCTGATTACCAGGCAAGAAACAGGGAGAAACTTGACCTGCTTCACAAATTTGCAACCTACTCCCAGATGCTTGAATAGAGGGGCTCCTCCTTTTCCCCCTCTTCACCTCATAGTTTGATCTCAGTTCTCCAACTCCTTTCTCTATTTCTAGCAATTCAGAACTTGGAAGGGAAAGAAATTTTATTTATTGCTCTCTCCCACTGTAAAGGAGAGCTTTATCATATGCATTTCATAAGAATTTTCATTGAAATTACCTTTAAAAAGTGGCTATTGGAGGAAAGTCACTATAAGCAATTAACTGGCTACAGGACTATGAGGATAAATAATGCTGCCAATTGTTAAGATGACTGAGACCTTCAAAAAAGCACATAAGTTAGTTTGTACCTTTGACCAAATAAAGGTAAGTAATGTCACAAACCTCGTATCATAAAGTGACTGTATAGATTAAATTTCATACTGAAAATGTAAGATGCCTAATTAAATACAAAGCTATCAATAGTACTATAGAACATGAAACTTCTTCTTTATATAAGACCTGCCAAAGAGGACGTATTATCTTGGCTGGGAAGCATGACATTCAAGAACACATAGAGAATGAACAGAGTATTCTCACGGGCTTAATAACCAAATCTCCCCTGAATATGTACTTTTCCTTTCCCAAAGTATTTAGGCAGGTACATGAGTGAGCTGGTGACAAGAAACCCCAGGAGCACGAGGACGTTGGGGCCAAGCCTCTCATCCCATGCCAAAGGCTGAGAGACTGTAAAGGATCAGAGGGTGGTTGGCATTCCTTGTTAAACACATGGGATTTATGCACTGACCTGAGGGAATCTTGCAGATCGCAAACATTAAATTAAGCAGTACTAACAATTAGGGTAGAAAACAGTACATAATAAGGCATTAAGTGTACTAAATAAGTGATTTACCATACTGTAATCATGAAAAGATAATTTCCCTGACTACAAATTAAGTTAAATTATTTTAACTCCTGCCATCGAACTCATCTTTGGACATAAATCCCTGATTCTTTAGAATAACCTTTAATTAATACCTTAATTCCAAAAAGTAGATCATCTACTTGGTAGTTCAAATACCCAAAACTCCTAAACAACAGAATTGTTCTAAAAAGATTTTAGAAAATAATCCCTTAAAAAAATATATTAACCACCACCACCCCTCCCCTGCTGCCCTTTAAAGATTGAGCATTTTGAGTGGTAGTGTGTGGCAAACACCTGGCTGATGAAATGAGGATACTCATCCTCTAGCCACACTCAGTGGAAGGAACTAAGTGACCATGGAAGTTCTTCTGGGTTGTGTTTGCCTCACAAATGTCGTGGACAAAAGCCATGAGCCACTGAGAAGAAGCTCACCCAGAGAGACAGAGAAAGTCTGCAAAGGGAAGCACAAGGAAGTGTACACTGATGCTGACAGATCTGTAACAATGCACATTGGAAAGAGCATTAAAAGATGATTATCAAGCAAAGTTTAGCTTCTTTCCACCAGGATGTCCCTAAGTAGGCACTGTTTTCCCTATCCTAACACAAACGAATTTTAAAATCTATCTGTTCAGAATGAAACCATGGCTTGTGTGGACTCACTTTTAAAAGTCTTTAACACAATTTGGGGACACAGCATCTATAAAAATGCCCTGTCAGGCACAAGGGGACAGAAATGTTGTAAAGTGAGGAACACAAAGTTAAACCAATGGCCTATATCCAAAAAACACAGCAAAAATTAGACTACAATTATCCACAAGATAGAAAGCAGATGGGTTTCCACCTTAACTCTTAAGAAAAGCTCACGTGAACTCAACAGAGAAATGAAATTGGATGAGACACACACTCTGCAGAGACACCAGCCCCCTTCCTTGGTAACAGGTCACAGTTCTCCTTCCACCTAGAATGTAAGGTCCCTGAGAACTCTGTTCATGTCTACATCCCAAGATCCATAGTGTCCAGCCCCTAATAGGTGTTTGATGAGTATCCGTTGAATAAATGAATAAAAAATGACCTGGAAAAGAAGCTGCTATGATTTTCCCATGCTGACTTATACAGACACTAGGCAAGGTCTGAGAACAAAGCTCACTGTGCCAACACTAAGAGAAGAGAGAGAGAGAAAAAAAAACATTTAAAAGTTATATGAAAAGCCAATGATTAAAAAACAACTCAGTGCCAGGAAGGGTAAATTAACCAATACCCTCATATACTAGTGTGAAATGTAAATGTGATAGAACATAGTAGAAAGCCATTTAGTAGTACATACTAGAGACTAAATAAAAAGTTAAGCTCACTGACCCAGCAATTCTGTTTTTACAGGAATCTAGCCTAAGAAAATCATCAGAAAAGTAGGAAAGGTTTTATCAACAACAATGTCACAGTGCCATCTGTTACAGGAACAAAGTGCAAACTTCTAAATAACCAAGGAAAGAAAATTTAGTGACAGCACATCCATATTATGCTGCATTTGGCAAAGGCAGCTCACCACTGGGCCCGGGCATGGCCACAGTCCCTCTGTGGTCAAAGAGGCCACAACACGACTTGCTGGCTCCCAGGGGAGGGCCTGGCTCTCCTACTGCTCACTACAGAAGGTTCCTGGTCCTTGGATCCTCTCTGCAGACCACCCTGGTTCATGCACAGCCATCACCTGGCCCATCATGCCATCCCATGGGGCTTGGGCCCAGGCTGACGTCCTGCTGTCTGCTGGGCTGTGTATAATGAACTGTCAAGTTCTGACCCAGTGAGTCTTGCTACCTGCTTCCAGCTCCCATGGAGCTGTGGGGAGCCAGACAGTCTTCCTGTCCTCTCCTTGGGAGTCTTGCTTCTCCTGCTTTCTTCTATGAGGATGGGGTCCTTCCCTGACAGATGCCACAAAAAAATTGTCCACATACAAATTTTAATGGCAGAGAAAAAACACCTTTGTTTAAAAGAGCAAGCTACAAAGCATTCCACAGAATGACTGAAACTAATTTTTAGGCTTATTTTTTAATCCTACATTTTACAAAAAGGACTTTAAGGCAGGAGAACAAGTAGGAATATGCATAGAAAACAAGACTGAAAAAAAAGTATACCAAAATGTTCATGGTAATGGATCCAGGAGGGTTCATCACCCTCTTCCCTCTGCTTTTGCATGTGTTTGAAATTATCCATAATAATTTTTTTCAAAGTTTGCCCAAGTGCTATAGTACGAGGACATATGCAACTACAGCCAATCCTAGCATACCATGTGAAGTGGCCTAACTTCCAGACTATCTTACCAACAGCCCAAGGAGAGACTGAAAGCTACTTGGAAGGCGCTTCTGCAAGGAGGCCAGACTCAATTCTTCCCAGGCCTCATGTGCTTGGTCCCAGTGAGAAAGGAGCAGGATCTTTCTGGGTCACTTTCTCTGTGGGACAGAGCAGGCCTGTACTGTACAATGGCACCATCCAGGGGTGGCCTAGCAACAGAACAACACAGAGGGGAGGTGTCATCTACGAGGAGTGTAACTAAAACCACACAGACACTCGGGGCCACTGAAGTGGGGAGGCAGATACACCTGGCAGCTATAATAAAGGAGTAAAAAAAAACCCAAGCTTCATTATTTTTTTTGCATCTTTGATCTGTGGAAAAACTTAAAAAACCTCTGCTTAGAAGCCCAAAGCCCTCTAAGGGGAATTCTGGATGGCCTAAAGCAAAACCACATCAAACAGCTGGTTACAGCTGGAGACACATTTAACACTCAGCCAGCCCTTTTACAGTCTTGAACACACATCCTCACTCCATTAATTCACACAACCAATCTGGGAAATGGAGGCAAGTATCTCTGGTCCAACCCAAACCAGGGAGTGCAACATGTCTCAGAGGAGAGCACTGTGAGGTTCCAGATCTTCTACAGCTGGGTTCCTCAAATTTAGGAGCTTTGAAAATGTATGTGTGTGTGTGTGTGTGTGTATGCATTCATTCATTCCTGGTCTCAGCCTGGACGATCCAGGCTCAGCAGATGTGGCGAGAGTGGGGCTTTTTAAAATACCTCACCCTGTTGATTCTGCAGATGAGCCAGGTATGGGAGGCATGATTCTAATTAGATTACAGGTGTCAGGTAGGTTAAACAGCCACTTTGGCTTGTTCACCTGCCTAGGACACCTGCTCTCTCCAACTACAAAAGGTATCCATCTGGGACTGGAGTACATGGCTGTTTTACAAATTTGGATGTCTAAAAGCCAAAAAAATCAGGAAATTCCAGTTTTGTTCTGGTTTTAATGTTTGATTCAAATCCTTACAAAGGTTATTGAGGTTTTTCTTCGCACACAACAATGTGAGTTGACAAAATATATATATTTTTAATAAACAGGATGCTTTATAAGTAACCTATTTTTTCACTCAGCATCATATGGTTACCCACCATGCCTGTAAAAGCAAATATCCTTTTTAAAAGGGCACCTGATATTCTATAACAAAATATACAATAACACATGGCACTATCTCCTTCCTGATGAATTTAGCACTTTCCAGGTTTCCACTCCCACAGTAACACTACTGCACATGTCCTCATTCACATGTTCTCCTACATGTGAGCTCTCCACCTTCTGAGTCCAGTTCTGAGAGTCCTGTTATCTCCAAGTGCGACTAAGTCTCAAGGGATTGTTTTCTTCAGTCCTGTTGCTGCAGGCTGGAAGGGGGGGGGCAGAGAGAGAGAGAGAGAGAGAGAGAGAGAGAGAGAGAGAGAGAGAGAGAGAGAGAGAGAGAGAGAGTGTGTGTGTGTAAACCAACTGACCTCAGAGATGATACAGGTAACTAAAACTGCTCAAACTTTTTAGTCTATTAAAAAAAAATCTTCAAAACCAAAAGTGGCTGTTAACCATATGCTTTTCTCTATCAATTGAGTTTTTACCATAACGATGTATTATTTTTGTAATTTTTTTAAAGTACAAGTTTAAATTTCTTTTATTAGAGTGCTATATATACACAATCTATGTTATGTGTTTTAAAAAATATGGGAGACTATAGCAAGATTGGGAAAGAGAAAGAACAGTAACACTTAGCCAAAAATTTGCTTTGTATCCTTGAATCTATTCAGGGTGGGAACTAAACTAAATGAAGTTTTAACCTGATTTCATGAAAACTAATGGCACCTGGCTGGCTTCCTCCACACAATGCAACGTTCACCATAGGATGTGAGGAAAAAAAGGCAGATGTCTGGGAAATAATCACCAAATAACGTCATGCCAACATCTCCTTCTAGATTTACAAACTCTTTTTTCCTATCAAGCTCCACTGGTTCAGGGGTGTTTCTACTACCTGAGGCCAGGAAAAATTCTCTTTACTCTCAAAGCAAGTAGAAAAACATTCTTAAGAATGAGAAGTGACAACACTCTCTAAAACTACAAATGCTCAACAAAGTCTGTACTGACACTCTAACCCTCATCCATGTGGAGCGTTCCATGCACGAAGGATCAAACTGCCTGTCCTCACTGGAAACATCCCAGGGACAAAAGCACCTGGTGGCTCTGGTAGGCGGGATGAAAGCCCCCAAAGATGTCTACATCCTAGTCCCTCCAACATGTGCGTCTGTTAAATTACACGGCCAAGGGGATCTAAGGTTGCAGGTGGAACTAAAGTTGGTAACCAGCTGACCTAGAGACGGGGAGATCATCCTGGATTATCCAGGTGGGCACAATGTTATCACAGGTCCTTAAAAGTGGAGGAGGGAGGCAGGAGAGTCAATCTGAGGGTCGTGCTGGGAGAAAGACTCGAGGCCATCACCGGCTTTGAGGATGGGAGAGGCCGCAAGCCAAGGGACACAGGTGGCCTCCAGGCGGTGGGAAAGGCAAGGAAAGATGCTCCCCTAGAGCTTCGAGAAGGAACCAGCCTTGCTGACACCCTGATTTTAGCCCAGTGGGACCCATTCCAGATTTGTGACTCCCAGAATAGTAAAATAATAATTTGTTTTGTTTTAACCTACTAAAGTCGTGATAATTTGTTACAGCAGCCATAAAACACTCCAAGCGAAGCCTCTTCTTTAGTCTATGATGCTGAGGGCATGTCCAGAAGAGATCTCATATCAGAGCAGCTTTCTACCAAGATACCAATTAGCTATCTTTAACCCTTGTCCAGGTAACATGCATTTGTCGAGCACCTTAATATTTCTAAAATAAATACTGCACACTACAAATCACTGTACTATGGGTTATATTAGCCCCTCTTAAGGAAATTTCTTTGCCACACTCATCTTTCAAGAATAGAATCATATTTATTGCCTTGTTTCTTTTAAAGATTTATATTGAGATCTCTGGATGCATAAAAAGCATCCCCATAACCCTGCCAGCAAGTCAGTAGTGACGAACTTCCTGATTATCACAACTAGTTGCAGCAAGAACCAAGCCCCCACCCAAATAAACCACAAAACAACAAGAACGAAATAGGGCATTATATATATGTGAGGTAAGAGCTAAATTTTAATTTCAACTGCAACTCACAAGCTGACAGGAGCAGTTTCAATGACTGGCTTCCATATTAAAAACAGGGGAGAGGGAGTGGCTTTAACAATGCATTCCACAGACTCTGAGAGCCTGCAAACTTCCAGGCCCTGGTTTGGGCCTTTGGGTTGCATCTGGGAACCAAAGATGAAGTCCCCCACCTTCATGGAGCTCCCGTTCCGCTGAAGAAGCCCAAACATGCGTACCGATGTAACTAACTGGCGGCAGCTAGGGGAAGGGCGCACAGGTTGCTCAGTTAACCAGACAATTTGGGTAAGTCTCCCTGGCAGAGGAGGAATTTGAGTAAAGGCTGCTAAGTGAGGGAGGAGATTAACTGTGAGATGATGGGGGTGAAATGCGACCCAAGCCCAGAGAACAGAGAGAGAAAGGCCCTACTGACTGGAAAGAGCAGGAGGCGTGGTCATCTTCCAGGGGTCACATCTCCTGGGAAGCCTGTGCACCACGGAACACACCCAGAAGTGGGGGTTTCTTGGAGTCAGACCACAACATCTAAGGTGGAATTCCTATTTGCTTGGCAGGGGGAGGGTGTAGTATAAATCATAAAGTAATCTTTCAATTCCAATCTAGGAATCTTTTCTGAATTTCATTTCCTCTATGCTTTGTCTGGGCACACAGGAAAAACTGGAAGTCTCTGTCAAGGTTACTGAATAGGCGGAAGGTCAGTGAAAGTCACCATCGGTAAGAATCACTGTGGAGAGGGGAGAAGAGCCGTCCCCAAGAGAAAGCTGTCTGCCATGCCACCAAGAGGGCCAGGAGGGCTTTGGCACTCGGAAGCTGACTCCAGCTCCCAGTCAGGCAGAGGCTGCCCTTACAGTGACGGGCCACAGGAGGTGGAAGCCAGGAGGCATGAGAATGAGCACACACGTGTGTCCCAGCTCCTTGGTGTCCTGCACCACAGTCCCCTGGCAGGAACAACTGGGCCGAGAACCCAACAACAGAAGCCTCGTTTGAAAACTCCTTCAAGCACAGGAATAACTTGGCATTCTTGCTGATCAGTTGGTTAGGCCCCAAAGTCTGAGTTTGAACCTGCAAAGCTGAATCATTGTCAGAATCACTGGGGGCCCCACCAGGGTACTCAGCCAGATGAGGCCCTATTCAAAACCAGCCTCCCCTCTGACAGGAGACAGGCTGCAGAGTCAGAGCCATGGGTAGGCAGATGCTGGGGGACACTGTCACTCTCCTGGAGAAATACTCTTGTCCAGCAGGGTTCTCCTGTTTCACTGTCAAATTTCTTCTTTCAATAGCTCTTTATATTTTGTCGCAATGAGTGAAAAGGCACAGAGTGAAATGAAAAAGTCCCGGCAAGTGGCTGAGGCAAGCTCCAGGACAGATTTGTAAGAGGCAGGATTACTAATACTAACCTTTACCTACTTACCTGGGTTTCCCAACCACAAAATGTGTTCTGGCTCAAGGGAACCATGAAAGGCCAGGCTGAGTAACTCCTGTTGCCACAGCACCATCCTCAGCTCACCAGAGGCCCTGGGCAAAGACACTGATCTCTACGCCATACTATCCAACAGACTGAGAAAGAACTGGCCTGTCTGCATGATCCCACAAATTCCTCAGATCTTGACCCTCTGAATAACAATGGGCTTTTTCAATATAAATCTGCTTAATAACCTGCAACATAGGTTTTAACCAAAAATCTATTCAAACCATATGTAGACATGGAACTCTGTACCCCAATTCCAGAAGAAAGACAGGTTTATAAAAAGTATAGAAGCTATATAAAAGGGTAAGTATATTAAAGTTAAGAGAGGGGTATGAGTAATGAAAAATAAGAGTGAGCTGGCAGTACAGCAGAAGTGATTAAGACACGGGCCCTGGAGTCTGAGAAATCTACTCCACTGATCAGCGAAGTCACCTTCTGTGACTGCCATTCAGAGTCTCCATCCCCTCGATGTACATGGGCATGACCCTTGTTTCTCCCGCCCAGATGACCATAAACTGAGGGCTTGGGAGGCGTTCAGCAGGGAACTCAGTGCACAGCAAGCAGCTAACTATACAGTAACAGTTCTAGTGGTGACACCTGCTCTGCGATGCTCCCATCTCCTTGATCTCACAAGCAGGTGTTTCACTCAAAACTATTATCAGCCAAAACACACTGAAAACTGGAATCCTCCAGGCTCCTACAGCATTTGTTTGCATCCTCATCAGAGTATCTAGTCTTACGGTCTTGAAATTTTTCGACTTGTCAGCGCCCTACACCGTGAGCTTCTTCAAAGTTTTCAGAGCCCCAGCATCAAGCAAATACCCTAACACAAAGAAGATTTTTTTTAAAAAAGGCTGTACAGATGGACAGATGGATGGAAGCTGGAAAACAATTCAGATGGCAAGAAAGAAGGAATCAAATGTATTTCCAAACCTGAATAACTGGGGTGATAAATAAATGGTGACAAAAGTAAAAAATTAGGGAAGTCTGGAGGGAACACTAGAATAAAAGAGGCAGAGACCACCTTCTAACATGCGGAATTTGAGATGATCGAAGATCCACATGGTAATGTCCAGCGGGCAGCTGAAAATGCAAGAATACAGCTAAAAATCAAAACAGTCATTAGGGCCACTGGAAACTGTTATTCAGGGGAACAGAACATAAGAGAAAGTAACTTAAGCTAACTAGGTTGCAAAAACACATGCAGTCTGGCAGCTGTTCTGAATAAAAGCCCAAACAGATAAAATGAAACATGAGCCCAGGTCTGCTTAGGGCTTACAGACATCCGTGCATGAATACTGTGATTCATGACTGCTTCATGCACAGTTTTCAGAATGCACATAAAAAAGAGTCTATTAACAGGCTCAAGTATCCCCAAATTAAAAACAGAAGTCCATTACCTTCTAGCCTTGGCCTCTCTGTCTGCCCATTTTCAGGCTAGTTACCTGAAAGGGTCATATGTATATTTTCCTGCAAGTCTCCCTTTCAGTTCAGTTAAGTGAAAAGGGATATTTATCTTTTTCTGCCCAGCCCTTCAATGGTGGTGCACCCAAGAAGACATCCTTGGAACACTTCTCAATCAGCATGTGCTATCACACCCGCCCTGGGTTCCACTCAGGTGCTGGTAATTTCTTCAGTTCCAGTTCCAAATCCAACATCCTAAGTGGACCTCCCACAATACAGGTCTGAAGACCTCAGCACCCCAATTCGGTATGTCCCAACCTGAACTTCTGCATCCAACTCCAGATGCTCTGCAAGCAGCCACCTGGAAGCAGAGACCTGGCCCTTATCTAAATCCTGCTTCCTTTACATGCCTTCAAGGCCATGTCCCTCCCAAACCATGGAAACCAAATCCTACCCATTTTAGGGCTTTGACCCATCCTGCAGTTAGGCCCCGTTTCTCCCACCCTTGCTGCCTTTCCTCCAGGAAAGATTTTTAAGCAGCATTAAACCAATTCAATCACTCATACCCAACATTAATAATTACCATACAGATTGTAATAATGCCAGATAAAGGCATGCTTCTGAAATAGAAACCTTCTTGAAGACTTAAAAAAAAAGTGGAAAACGTGAAAAGACTCGCATAGGGAAGGTAATATTCTAACCTTTGCTAAAGGAGTCAGGCACCACAGAAGCACCTCAGGATCACAAAAGTAGAAAGACATGATGTCACACCATCCTGGATAATGAAGAGTAACAAAAATCCCCTACACAGCCTTCAACCTCTACTGCATTTTTTTTTTAGTGCAAAGAGAGAAGCAAAACACCACCACCAGCAGTTTCAGAGGATGTGGGATTCACTTCTTGAACATTTCTAAATAATTTTCCACCTCCTCCATGCCTCTATTATTGCAACTGAAACTAAGCAACAACATCAAGAGAGACAACTAAGGAGCAGTGTGGCAACGAAGCCAATGGACAGGACCAGACCAAGTGCCCTTCTCCATGAGCCCCTGTCCAAGCCTTTCATCTTGCAGGGGGAGCAGGAGAGGAGTGCAGAGGCTCCAGGAACTACAGCCAGCCTCACGGCTGCCAAGTCAGAGGTTTCCAATCTCTGCCTGCTGTCCAGCACAGCACACACGTTTGCCTCCACCCTCCTCCCCTGCCAGGTGACCTACATGTCTGTTCTCACCCTTGAAATGATCTATGTTACAATATCATTTTTGATTAACACATGGGACATTTAGAAAGGAGATGGTATGAACCTCAACATCCCACACACTAAACTGTTTATCATTATAACCCAGACCAATAGGAGCTACTTAACTCACGATTTCTCCTCTAAAGGGAACATTTGTGTTTAGCCAGAAGACATGGGTTCAAAGATCTTCAATCTTTTAAGAGAAAATATTAAGCTAAATAGGTGCCTACTACAGTTGGTCAAAATCTGATTCGAATCCACTCAGAACAAACACATTTTCCCCATAATTAACATTTTGGTGAGAAAAACAAATCATTTGATCTGATACAGGCCATAAAAGAAAAGTTCAGTTAAGTGAATAAGGAAACCATCCTCTCACATGAATAGCCAGGTCATAATATACAAATATGCAAAAGAAATTTTTTTCAGCCTAGCTGGTAATAGCTTTAATGAGGTGCCACTGTGTAACCACTACATTGGTTTAAAGAAAAAGCTTTCAAATGCTAATCCTCACCAGTGGCACACTGGCAGTGATACTGGAACGTGAACCCCCATACATCGCTAAGAACAGGGTAAATGGCTACAGATCTTTGGGAAAGCCAACTGGAACCCTGCATCAAGAGCCATAAAAATGTTTATACCCTCTGACATGTTAATGTCACCCCTGGAAGTCTACCTTAAAGACCATAAAATGTATAATTACAATAACATTATGTTCCAGATTTTCTAAGAAAGCTCTGCCTTCATATAATTGTATTCTTTTCAATAAAGGAGAATCATTAAGTGTATAACTAAATTTGAGAACAACGTAAGTCATCAATATCATAGAAGAACAAAGAAAACTGGTTTGGCACAGGGTCAAACATCCAGATAAGTGTTCTTGTTTCTGTTTGGGATGGAGAACTGAAGACAAAAACCCAAGCTCACTGAATATTAACTTTTGCCACATGGAACCTGGTTCAATCTATTATTCTCTCAACAGCTGCTAACGGCTTCTACTGGGTAGCAGGCCCCACGCTTGTTCTGGAGACACAAAGATACAACAACTTATCTGCCCTGAAGGCAGTGGGCTCCCCACTCACCATCGCCCCAGCACGCAAGGCCCACCACTGCTCACACCTCGTACTACCATAGGAGGCAGGCCTTGGTTAAGGTCAACAGCTCCACTCTTTCGCACAGATGCTTATTTCTAAAAGGCCATCTCTCCCTCATGTTGCAGAGGAAGTATAAGTCAGAAGCTAATGAAAAGCAGGAGTAGAATCTGTGTTTGAGAAGTAAAGGCCCTGAGTGGCACTGATCTTAAGAATTCATGCTCACAAATCCATCTTGTCACAGCTGTGATACAAAATCGTGAACACTAACATTCCCCTTGTTACTGCTGGATGACCGTGCCTGTCTCTACCTAACAACCTGCCCTGAGAGACAGACAGAGGCCAGAAACACAGCAGCAGCCTCTGGAGCAGCAACTCCTGGCATCAGAACTGTCTGAGAACCACAAGAGAGCTGAGGACCCTCCAAAAACACAAGTTCATAAAAACTTCCAGACACATTTTCAGAGAGAAACCAGGGCCAATTAAGAGGCAGCCTGAGGGTTGAAAATGTCTGCTTAAGTTCAGAAGTCCCCAAGAGGAATAGTCACTGAGTCTTTTCTTAGGCAAAGTATTCTATGAAGGTAGAAAATACCTCTTCCTTTTGTTAATAAGAACACTGTAAAGTCTAGAAAGTCCAGTGACCTAATAACGTGCTGTGACCCTAAAAAAAAAATCAAAACTCCCAATTATTTCAGTGTTTAGAAAGAAACAGGAGGCATAAAGACCAACCAGCCACAAGCAATGGGAACATCTTTCTGAAAATGCCAACTAAGCTTTTAGAAAACCATTAATTCTACATTTTTCAAAGAAAAATCTTTAAAATGACTTAATTTCCCCCCACACACGTCTTCATACTATAGTATATCACACCACCTATGTCGTTTGAGCCACACTGTCTCTGTCTACTGATGTAAGACCCTCCAAATAGACAATTCAATATTACAGGAACTATCTACAGGAGGAAGGACTTCTGAGTGCAGAGGCGCAGTCATTGATTGGATCCACACAGAACACCAAAGAGGATGCAGTCAGTCGAGAAAGGCCTTGTGCTGGTTTTTAAAATTTCTTCAATTCAACAGGGAAACTCTAAGACTCCTTCTCTTTCTTCAGCATATTATACATGAGCTATGGCCCAAAAGTTTTTTATACCAAAGTGGTAGCTAGAAAATCATAACCCGTTTCCCCAAAGACTCAATGTTAAAAACAGTGGTGGTGTCCTAGGCTGACTCATAAGAAACAACTGAGGTTCTATACCTCTTGACACTGCATTTTCTGTGCTTAATGAGTCTATAGCACACATTTCCTTGGAAATGTGGAGTCTGAATAGATGAGAGGTTCTTATCTCTCAAGGTAAAAAACAGGTAAGGGAAGTGCACAATTCTGGAGACTAAGGCAAACCTTAAAAACTGGGAATCTTATTCTTTGAATTATCATGTTAAGCTATTAGGTACTCTCTGTGTGGTGAACCCTATGGATAGGGAATCTTCTTTAATTCATCCTTTTTAGTTCCTGCAAATTACAAATAGGATCATTTGTTAAAATTGTATAAAAAGGAAGAATAAGCTTCATCCTCATCTTTATGTGTGGTTAGCAGGATAATGGCCCCCAAAGATGTCCATGTCCTAATCCCCAGGACCTGTGGATGTTATCCTACCAGGCAGAAGGGGGATTGTCACTGCAGAATTAAGGTTGCTGATCCTTACGCTGGATGCTCCAGGGGGGTCCGATGTAACCACAAGGGTCCTAATAAGAAGAGGCAGAGGTCAGAGAGAAATGAGGATATGCTACATGCTGGCTTTGACGACTGGAAGGTGGCCACCAGCCAAGGAATGCAGGTGGCCTCTAGAAGCTGGAAAAGGCAAAGAAATGGATGTTCCCCTAGAAAAGGAATGCAGCCTTGCAAACACCTTCATTTTAGCCCAGTGAGACCGAATTTGTATTTCTGACCTCCAGAACTGTAAGACAATAAATTTATGTTGTTTGGTGCTTCCAAGTTTGTGCTAATCTGTACCAGTGGCCACAGGAAACAAGTTAACACCCTGCTTCTATTACCTCCTTTCAAGTACAAATTCATGTCATGCCTGGTGGCAAAGCAATCACTGTATTAAAAAGCAACTGGACCAGCAGCTTCCTGCCTCGCCTGGAGACTAGGAAAGGGCAAGAAGAAAGTTCAGCACACTGGGATGTGCCAGAAACTACCAGGCAAGGGAAGGGAGCAAACACAGCAGAGGGCAAAGCTGACAAGGCTTTTCTTACAGGCAGAGACACGTCTGGAGAAGTGGAAACATCCTTTGGGACCAGCCACTGGCTGACTTTTTTTCCCCCAATCACTAAAGAAAAGCACACACGGCTTTTACATGGAAGCTAATTAGGGGACACCTGATGGGCACCCAGCCCTAAGGTGCTCCGGACGTCAGGCGGCCAGCAGGTCTTGGAAGCAGTTGCACCCTCCTCTGACGGTGGCTCAGGGTCAAGATGCGTGTCGTTAACCCACCTCCCCGCCAGTCAACAGCTCCGCTCATGACTTGTAGATAAACAGAAAACCGTGCAACCTGCGTTAGTCAATAAACCAGGACTTGGTTCCATTTCCCACATTAACGCTTTAAATCGCGCCGTATGTGCACTCTACCAAACCACAAAAGTTCACCACTTGTTCTATTTGCCACTCTTTCCTAAATTCCTCATGAATAAAATGTTAATAAAGCATTTCAAATGCCCTTCTGCAATCCCTGCAATTTCAAGCCATTTGAGAGAGGAATCCCCTCGCGGATGGCCAACAGTTTGTCGGACAAGGGTCGCAGAATTTAGAAACTTAGTTTTTGCCAAGTTGGGGCTGCTTGTGGGGTGATTACTGGTGCGGCGGCTCTGCAGAGACCAGAATGCAAACTCGTCTTTCCTCCCGCACCTTCGGGCTTCGCAGCAGGCGTTTCGGATCGGCAGCAGGTCGACCACGTCGCCGTGGTCAGCAGGGACCAGCCGGGGTCCGGGCACCAGGGGCCCCGACGGCGCCCTACGGCACCGGTAACCCAGGCCAGAAACGACCCGGGCGAAACCCATCGTTTCGGGATGGTTTGCTGTTCTCTCGTTTTCGTTTCTTAACAAAGACTCGAACCGGGACACACAACTTGCGAATACCAAGAAGGGCCGGAAACTACGGAGCTGGCCGTCAAGCCCAGGGAGCGCGAACGTTCGCGGGGCACAGCCGGGCCTGCGCACCGTCAGCGTCCGGCGACCGCGCCCCGGTGACCCACATCCCGGGACCCGGCGACCCCGGCCTTGCGACCTCCGGCCCCCGCCGCGGAGAACCCCGGCGCCCCTCAGCCCTCGGTATTCCCACCCCGGCGACCCCTG